>JASAMX010006996.1:0-17979 GCA_030248175.1 Microlaimidae sp. YZB2_3
TATCGAGTTAATATTACGTAATAAAAATTTAACTCAAGTTAGATACACCATATGTACATGCCCACAAAAATTTTCAGCAAAATCCCTACTATTGAAGTTTTTTAATTTCGTTTTATTGCTAAAATTCTTGAAATAAAAAATAAAAAGAAGTGATAGTAGGGATTTCGTTAAAAACTTAAAAACTGGCTTAGAATTATTGTACAATTGCTGTGTTAAAACTTGGGAACAAACTAATTCCTATCAAATGACTAAACTTTCATTTATATTTTTTTGATTTGTTTTCGGGTAACTACATTTTAAAACGTTTGTTTAAAACTAGCTTTTAAGTAAGGATGTCAGACGGAACAGTAGCCGAGTGGTTAGAGCGTCGTACTCGGAATCCCGGAGTTCTAAGTTCGAATTCTCCTGGGTAATATTTTTAACGTCAAAAAAATGTTTTTTTAATCTTAAACTTTTTAATTAAAAAGTTGTTCATTATTCAATACTGTATTCAACCCCGAGTACGTGTTTTGAGGTGGTTTTGAGGTAAAACCGGTATATAGTCAGAATGCCCCCCGAGGGGGGGGTCGCAACCCCTCCTGTTTCCCCCGGGGAGTCAAATTGAAAAATGGAGGTCGGATTCGTCATCAGGACTTTCGAAAACCCCCGAGTACATTTTTTGGGAAAATTGGTGAAATTTTGCAACTGTATCGTTCTACCTTAAACGCAGTAATGAAAAGGTTAGCAAACAACCAATTGTGGTTTTTTAAATTACTAATCTTTTTCGTGTAACCTTACATTTTTAATCAATAGTTCAGACTTAATTCCCCTATAGTGTATAGTATAGTTTTAAAATTTGGTTATTAAAGACATTTTTCAAATAAAAAGGTGGTATACATAAAATTTGGGACTGGGCTCAGTTGGAGCGGAGTGGATTGTATTAGCGGAAAAATACTGAGGACTGAGTTCACTTCTTTGCACAAGGTCCATTATTTTATGGTACCTATTTTAGGTGCGCTTGAACTATTTTTTTCTCACGTTAAATACAAACTGTTTATACTATTTTTTGTGCTTAATTTGTATGTTTCGGAATTGCTGGGCAATATAAAAACTTAAACCAAGTCCTGAAAACGATAGTGTTCCAGAGTTTTTTGTCAAAACAAACAGTTCCAGTCAAAATAGTTTTGTCCTATTTTTTATGAATAGCGGCGTTATATTAGAAAGCAAATTTCTAGCGCCGTTTAGAAGTATAGGCTTATGCCAGAAAACACTTGTCTGTTCTAAAACCCATTTTTCATCAGGGATCATTTAGAACAATAAATTGTGATATCGTAACAACAAAAGTTTTGTTAATGTTTTAGAAATAAAAGATTATATAAATGGAAGTTATATATAGTAATTTTAACGTAGCACGTCCGTTAAAGGTTACAGTTTCTTGTCTTGCATCTTGCTCATTTTCTATCAAAAACTAGCTGTTTTCCGTGTAGCATATCTGGACGTCATAATATACTCATTGTAGAAAAAAATATAACCCTATACTTAAATCTTAAACTTACTGATTACAATTAAAACCAGTGCCCCGTTGACATTAATAATGGGTTGATTTGATTTAGACTATGGTTCCCGTGTCGGCGAAAAATCACGTGACCGCTCGCGTGTTCAACACGTTGCAATCCTGCGATCTGCAACTGGTCGGTGGAAATGGTGGGGTGGCAATTCCGGCGGGTTCCTTTTCCTCCCAGCCCCTGGAACTCCCGTCCGGTCGATGGAAACTGACCTCGGCGGGAAATTCCAGCTGCCCGGAAGTAAATATTTCCGTCGATTTGCGAGACCAGGCGTCCCATCAGATCAAACACGGATATATTATCGGTAATTTTTGGCGAACATCGCGTTGGTGGTTTATTAAACTAGCATAAGACAGTAAGGAAATTTCAATTATGAAAACATTCAATAAAATTGGTGTTTTTAATATAAGAAAACGCTGATCTACGTTCTCGCGGACCCGTTGGTCCCTCAAAATCTCACAGTTCGTCTGCTTCAGAACAGGCGTAGCATAAAATAAGATTTAAAATCGCTCATTCAAAAAACGGAGCTCCGAAGCTTCCTCGCTCGGTTTTAAACGGCCGAAGCTTCGGAGCTTGATATTGAAAGGTAGGAGCATCACTAATGTATCTATGTATGTCAAAAGTATCTATTTCAAAATCTTTTAGGTATTTTTGCCTCCGGCCCAAACGCCAGCCATAATCTCTTGGAGTACCAACTGGAAAAAACTGTCGCCGGAAAAACGCGGATCTACGTTCTCGCGGATCCGTTGCTCCCTCGAAATCTCACCGTTCGACTGCTTCAGAATGGACGTACAAACTCCGAATTGCGACTGAGCGGTGATGGTGGCGACCGCCCACCAGTTCGTAAAAACCCGTCAATGATCACGGATCCGCCCATAGTCGGGTCCAACGTCTACCAGTTGGCAATAGGACAAGATGGAGACGACTGCGCGGCGGAAGGCAATCCCTGCCAAATGATCGAGCGGAGTTGGGTGGCGGAAGTGGGAGCGGCTCACGTGCTGACCGTATGTGTGTTGGGATAATTTTAACGAAATTAAGTAAACAAATAGAGGGTTGCTGTAAATTATTGCGCCTCTAAGACCTAGTACACGGCGGAATGACAAGTATTTTAATGACAACGCGTTAACATCTTAGCGAAAAGTGGTAATCTAACGGGGTAAACGCGCGCGGAACGTGTTGTCATTTGTCACTCCGCTGTGAACAAAACCTAAGAAGGTCGTTAGAGAGCAATTTTATGGACCTATCCACTATTTCTTTATAGCGTGTGTTTTTTTCGCGGGGATGTGATTACTCAAAGTATGGACGAAAAAGCTAAATTTTGTAGTTTGTGTCGGTAAAAATCTAATAATGTAAACAAAAAAAAACCACCGGCCACAAACCGATCAAGGCAAAATTACAAAATTTAGCTTTGCCGTCCATACTTTTTAGAGAAGTCACATTCCCGCGAAGAAAACACACGCTATAGAGGAATAGTGGATATAGCATAACAAAATTTTTTTGTGCGCGGTCCCACCTGTGAAATTAAAACTCGATATGAAATAAATTTTTTTATCCATTTTTTTCAGAAACCGATAATACAACGATAATATAAAAAAACAGTATAACAACGATAATAAAATAGTTTGAAGTAGATTAGACTTACACAAACCAAATATTGTGACAAGTCAAAATATAGCCAAAAATCACTTTAGCGGGGTCTTGCATGTTCACCACGATATGTACTTTATCAACAACTAAAGGTAAACCCAACGTGATTGCAACAGTTGTTCGTTGTATTAAAAAATGCCCCCTATTAAGTAACCATTCAAAGCTTAAGAATCTGACGTCACTTTATCAGCCAATAAGATTCGATTTAATACGGAGTATTTATTTATATATGTGTTTTTAAACGTGGTTCAACCAACGGTTATGCCGTGGCGCAATCATTTAAGGCTTATTCGCTTTGACAGAGGTGAGGAGGTCGAACCCTCGTAAAGTCGAATTTTTTTTCATGTTAATAATTTTTTTAAAGTTTTTTATAATTTTAGAATTTTATTCTCATAAAATCAAAAACAAAAACATGATTCTAGCAAAAGACGAAACAAGTTTCGAAAAAAAGCCTTATATTAAATGGAATAGTATAAAGCTACATAAGTCTAAAAACTAAATGCCAGAAAATACTAAATAAGTCTCTTTAAAACCTGGTAATCAATAACAGATTTTGTGAAATTTTTTAGAAAAGTAAAAACCGAATAAACAATAACGTTTAAAAAGGTTCTTAGTTTGCGATTTTTAACCATTAATAAAACTTAATTCACATAAAATCAAAGTGGATTTACATGAGTTAACCAGCTGTAAATACACTAGAGTCACATGTTGTCAAAACGATACAAAAAAGATAACGCAAGCGTCACAAGTACCATGAAAAATTTCAGTTGTAATCTAATATCGCATCGCGCATTAAATTTTGTAATTTATTATTATTTTCGTATAAAGCAAAACTTACCGCCATATTAACGGCTTTTTTAAAATCAAACATCAAGTTTAAAGTCCGAAAAACATTTAAAAATTCAGATTTAATATAAGGCGACTTTTAATTTAACAAATACATTGACAGCTAATTTGTTTTATGTAATAAATAGAAACATTAAAGAAAAAGTCGCCTTATATTAAATCTGAATTTTTCAATGTTTTTCGGACTTAGAACTTGATATTTGATTTTAAAAAGCCGTTAATATGGCGGTATGTTTTGCTTTATACGAAAATAATAATAAATTACAAAATTTAATGCGCGATGCGATAACTTAATTTGACTGAAATTTTCCATGGTTACTGTGACGCTTGCGTTATACTTTTTTTGTATCGTTTTGACGACGTGTGACTTAACTAATACTGTGGTATTTACAGCTGGTTAACTCATGTAAAAGTTAATCCACTTTGAGAGAAATTTATGTGAATTAAGTTTTATTAATGGTTAAAAAACGCAAACTAAAGCTTTTAAACGTATTGTTTTTATTCGGTTTTGTTTTTCTAAAAATTTCACAAAATCTGTTATTAATTTACAGGTTTTAAAGAGACTTGTTTCAGTATTTTCTGGCATTTAGTTTTTAGACTTATGTAGCTTTATACTATTCCATTTAATATAAGGCTTTTTTTCGAAACTTTGTTTCGTCTTTTGCTAGAATTTCCGCCTTTTAATGCATTGAATTCAATGTCATTTATTAAAGATATAAAACATAAAAAATTTACTGATTTTAAAAGAAACGTCATGGTCTCCTCTAAATATGAATACAATTATTTTCATATCCAAAACTTCAATGTAATTTTAAGCAGTATACTATACAAAAATTAAGTCTGGGTAACTCCGTAAAATTGTATGGAACCTGAAAGAACCATATTAAATAGTGTGTTTTTCTTTTGTTTAAATTTTTTTAGTTAGACCTGATTTAACCACTTTTTTGGAAATTAGCTTTATTTGGACTTTTGTTTTGTGCTTGATTTTTCTGGATTGATGGTTTATTTTTAAACAACAAAACCACACCATTGTAAATGGTTTTTCCAGGTTCCATACAATTTTACGAGGTTTCCTAGACCAGTCTTTTCTTGCATTAAATTTTTGGAGTGATTGTAGCTTTATAGGGTCGGGGTCTTTAGAGCCACAAGCAGGGAACTTGGAGCCATGAGAAATTTTTGGGAACTTGGAGCCACGAGCAATGGGAACTTGGAGCCTTTAAGAAAAAATTGGTTAGGGGTTAGATTTAGGTTTCGCTTAGGCTTAGGTAAAACTGGTCGTTTTTTACATGAACAGAGGTTTAACTACGGGCAATAGAGAATATACGAGAATAAAATTCAGGTGTGGCGGCAATTTAGCATCTACGTGCAAAAAATCAGCTCCAAATATTTACCACAGGGAAAAATTTTTGGGGGACCCCAAAAAAAAAAAAAAACAAAAAAAAGTTAAGCAAATTAAGCTTATTAGTATGAAATTCAGGTATGTTTAGCAAAAATTTTTAGGTTTTTAATATCAGAAAAATATGGGGAATATTTTAGTTATGTAAAATATTTAGACTTTTAATTGGCTAAAAAACTATTAAAGGTTTTGTTGATTTCGATGACGCCATCAACAACGGTTAACCGCGCAGTGACTTAACCCATTTAATATAAGGGAAAGAGCGCAGAAAAATATGGGGAATATTTTAGTTATGTAAAATATTTAGACTTTTAATTGGCTAAAAAACTATTAAAGGTTTTGTTGATTTCGATGACGCCATCAACAACGGTTAACCACGCAGTGACTTAACCCATTTAATATAAGGGAAAGAGCGCTCCGCGCTCTTCCCTGATTTGGTTCCTGCTTTTTGCCAATATGTCGAATTTTTTGTCATTTGGATAATATAAAATATAATTTTTATGTAAGTAAAAAACCGTAATTTTTTCTATTTTCTACAATTGGTTTTGCTACTTAACGCTTTGCAGTGAAAACTATCAGGAGAAACCTTAACATTTGATTTATAAATTATAATTTTCACAAACGCATTGAATTTTCTAAAAATTGCTGATCTTGTGTGAACGAAAAAATTTCTCCGCATGAAAGTCATGTGGGCGTGTCTAAATTAGTCACGTGAGCACACTGTTGCAGCTACGTTTGGTTTACCTTTAATACAAAAGAAAGATTTTAAACAATAATCTAATAATTTTACATTAAGTGAGACTGAGATTTGAAAAACGCGTTAGCAACTATTGAATCCCATTAAGTCTTGGTTCGTAAACACCGCGCAGGAGAATAATTACTGAACGTCCAAATACTTGTGCTTAACCCATTCATCCTGCAAATTAAAAGACAATGTATTCCAATTATTTATTAAGTACGATACATTAATTGCAAAACTTTTAGCGCATTAAACAGAATGATTTAGGGTCGACGGAGTCTTGGGAACTTGGAGCTGGCACTGGAAGCCAAAAATAGGTAACCTGGAGCCGTAGGTGGGGAAATCGAAGCCGTAATTTGGAAACTTCGAGCCGAATATAAAAATCGCTAAAACGTTTACATAAGCCTAAGAGTAGCTTAAATCTAACCCCACATCATTTTTTTCTCCTTAAAAGCTCCAAGTTCCCATTGCTCGTGGCTCCAAGTTCTCAAAAATTTTCGATGACTCCAAGCTCTCTGCTTGCGGTCTTAAAGACCCTGTACCAACAGAATATACATTGGATTTTCCGAACACATAAGTGGTTTATCCATATAATCAGCAATTGGATGAATTATCCCAACACCGTCAAAGTTGTGGCGCGGGAACTCCACCGGTCCCGCTCTGAATTTCCACCTGAGCCGAGTTGTGCGCGAGAATTCCGTATCCGTCCTCTGGCAGTTGCCTCAATTTTTCCTGGTCACACTCGGGGAGGTGTTCATCGGGATTGCGGGGATGGAGTTCAGCTATTCCCAGGTAGATTTGAGCTGGCTACCAAAGGTTTTTTTCCCAATTGATTTACGGTATAGAAAATTTTATCATGAATTTTGTATTTTTGTAGCGGCTTTTGATTTAAATTTGGTATATGACGTTGGTTAACGAAAAAAACGCGATCATAATACAACGAAAACAACATAAACATAAAACAATTTTAAAAAAAACAGCTGGTTGTGCATATTTTTTCTATCCTCATTTTTTTCGGTCGTATACAAATTATTTTCAAATCTTCTTGAGACCTTTGTGTACATTGAATTAACTTTCGTGATTCTCCATAATGTAAAAACGATAAGTTTCAAATTTTTTAAAACTAAAATTATTTGAAATGTTAAAGTAGTCTTTAAAATTTAAATGAAATAACTTTTAACGGATTTTAAGGTTAAATAAGTTTAACATTATTTATTGAAAGATCGTAGTTCCGCTTCAAAGGGCCAGAGCGCCAGAGCATTTTTTTGGCTCAAAGTTAGCGATATTTTGTTTTGATAAATTGCTCAGTAAATTTCAAAATGGGAAGGCATATGTTATTCTTGGCTCACACGGTCGTCAGGGTCGTCACTTTTTGTTTACGGAAATAGGACTTCAAAATGTACGCACGAATATGGCAGAAACAAATAGCGAATATGCACGGTTTGTTACAAAAATAATAATATTCAGAACACTTCTGGTGAGTATTTACTTTAGTATGGGATTAGGTTTGTTAAAACCTTTTTTTTGACAACCGTGAGCATAATATTTGCGGGTAAGAATATCACTTGTATTTATCACTAGAATATCACACTGAAATATTTACTAAAATATCACTAATAAGACTAGCGCAGCTCAACTCTATCTCAGGCGGCACCTAACATGCGTTCCGTCTGCCAGGCCTTTTGGCTCCTCACTATTTTCTTTGGCAACTGCATCGCCATGGTGATTTCAGGTATGGACAATTTTTATTTTAAAATTATAAGAAGAAATCGGGATATTGGTTACGACTGAATACACTAAATGTTTATTTGTTATTTTTTTTAAATGAGACTCTGGCGGTGGTTTCAATTTGACGATTGGGTGAAAATGCGTTAATTAAGGCTGGTTCATACTTATGACAAAACGTCCTTTGGAATTTTAAAGTCAAAAGTCCTTTGACAAAAGTCCAAAGAACAATTTTAAAAAAGCCAAAATGTTCTTTGGACAAGCCAAAACGTCCTTTGGACGAAGTATGATACTATTTCAAATTTGTCCTTTGGAGAAAGAGTCCAAAGGACAAAGTCCAAATGGAAAAGTCCAAAGGACAAAAAAGTATGAACACGTTGTCCTTTGGACAAAGTCGAAAAAACAAAGTCAAAAGGACGTTTTGACGCTGTGTTTGTCTTTTGAACGAAGTCCAAAGGACTTTTTTCTTTGGACTTTGTCCAAAGGACGTTTTGTCAAAAGTATGAACCAGCCTCTCGAGAAAATTTGGTTGTAATAAAAAATTTTATTTTAATAATATCATCAAAAAGTAATAATAATTTAATACGAAAGTTATCCCGGGGGACTTAAACTGTTCTTGAGATTAAAAGTCACTTTTCTTTGACTTCACCTCGCGGCTTTCATTCAAATACCATATAGAATAACAATTTTTTTGTTAATACTGGTTCTTTTTGGTGTTCAAAGTCTTAGAAGCAAAAAAACGTTATAAAAACGTTAAACTGTTTGTGTTTTTTTTAATATAGGAAGCGATTTATTCGCAGAGCCGCACGTTGAATTTTTCTTCTACGCCACTCTGATGTCCATTGTTATGTTTATGTTCATCGGAATTTCTATGCGCTACAAATACGTGGACACTGACAAGCCACTGGATCCTCAGCCTCAGGAAAACGGAATTGAACTGAAAAACTCAGAAGACAAACGAGAGCTTTAATATTTGTTGTTTTTTTATTTTGTTTTTCAATTTTTTTGTTTATTTTAGCTTTATTTTCCGTATTCATGTGTAAAACTTGTGATATACACACTGCAAAATATAAAAATTATTATTATAAAACTTAAAATTAAAAATAAACTTTGTTTAAAAATGAATTTAGTTTACAACGTGTTTTAAGCTGAAAGGAATTTTATTCAATATTGGTGAACGACAAAGAATAAATCGAATAATGTATATTGGTTTACGTACGCTGTATGACCAAATAATACATGCAAAAGTTTTGTTGGATGGCTCTAAATACCATGTATTAAAATATATTGGGATACAGGGTATTTAGAGTTGTACGCAAGGGAGAATAAAGCCGTTGCCGTTGAAAGAATAAATTTTTTTCCGGTTCCAGCTCTAGGTGTCTTTTTCTTCAAGTTTCCGAAATTTTTGTGTTTTTTTTTGTCGCACCGCTAGTTCGACAATTTTTTTACTTTTACAGGATGTCAACTTGCGGGTCTAAGATCGCTAAATTTCTAAATACGGTTTTTTTTTGAATTTTTTAAATTTTTTGGAATCAATACTTTAATCAAGTGTATTTGGTAAACAGAAGTCGGAAAGTTTTAGAGGCAAGTTTTGATTTACTAGACATGGATCAAAAAACGAACTTAAGTTTTAAAATGGTAACAATTATAAGCTATCTTTTTGAAGTCCTTTAAACGCTACTTTTTATTAAAATTCTATTTAGCGCCACAATGTGTTAATTTTTCGGATTTACTATCCATAATTTTCCAACTTCCAGGGGCAAGTCCACTAAAAGCGTGCCAAGATAAGTGCTATTATAGCCTGAGGTTAATTCGGCACCTAGTCTTGATTGGTCAATTTAATTAATATAACCAATGAAAGTGGCTAGAGTGGGCGGTTCATCGAGATAAGCGGGGCAGCATGGCCCCTTGTTTTGGTAACGGGACTGAAATTTCACTATCGAGTTCTAAATGTATTAAAATTGGAATGGTTCAAACCTTAAAAAAATAAGAAAATGCTTCAGGTATAGGTGCTGACTCGAAGAAATTTGTTAGGTTCGGGCTATAGTAGCCCTTAAGTAGGGGCTAAAATGACACGTTTAAGAATATACTCCAATATAGGGCTAAAATAGCCCGAAGGTGAAGGCTAAGATAACACGTTAAAGAAAACACTTCAAAATAGGGATTGTAACAGCCCTTAAGTAGAGGCTAAGATGACACGTTCAAAAAAGGGGGCTAAAATAGCCCCTAATCTGGAGCCTAAGATATAAGCTTGTACACAAAACATAATACTTTGATGGTTGGGAACTAAATTAGCATGTTCTTCTGAAACGATACGCCATTTTTAAGATAGGCTGAATTAATAAAACTGTCTGAGCATAAAATTTGGTAAATACATTTTCTTTACTTACAGCTCTAAGTTCCCTTATGTTCGCTTTGTTCTGCAGGAAAATCAATAAAATTATAGAAAAATTTATATTTTTCGTACAGTTTTAAATTTAAAATAAGTAAGTCACAGACACACATATTTTATAGGAACTGTATCTCATTTTGCCGTAGTAACGGCGATATACTGTAAATTACGCTCCGAACTAGTCGGTATGAGTTAAGGATTCAAATTTTGTTTTAGTGAATCAACGATTTTACAATGATTAATAAATGTTAAAATGCTAGATACCCAGTTATCATTACTGATGTAAAACATCATGCAATGAACAAACAGATTTTCGTACTTATCGCTTTTTAATACCACCCATATATGATATTAAAATTTTATCTTAGAGTTTTTCTGTAGTTTATTATGTTAAATATCTGGCAAAAATTGAAAGGTATAAAAAATTGTTTTGCAATTTTTCAAAATATAAAGATTCTATTTGTTAAATTTTTGGAAAAGGCTTGACATTAATTTTTTTCATAAATAGTCCCCCTTCTAACAAAATAAAGGCTATATATAAATCGCCACTTTATTAAAAGATTATTTCGTTTAAAGTGCAATGAATCCGCGTTTTTCTTTCTTTCTTTTTTCCCTCGTCATCTGCCGAGTTATTTAATAAAAAAGCGCATAAAAACAGATTAGACAGCGTTAGTCCACTAATGACGTTTTTTGAAACGATTTCGTTTATATAAATCACTAAGAAAGCACAATGGAGCGGCCATTTGTCAGTGATTCTTTATGCATATTATCAATATTGAATGGGGATAAAACACACGCTTAATAATTGATTAAAAACAGATTTGCGCTTCGTTTTGCTTCTGATGTGCGCCGGTTTTTTATTACATATATTAAAAATTTTGTTTTTTTTATGTTCCGAGAACTGTAAATCAGTTCTCGGAACATGAAAAAAAAAATTTTTAAATCATGTAATAAAATTTTGGCCACCTAGAAATAACCGGCTATAACTATTGATGAAACGAACATTAAAAATTTTTAAAGGTTAAAAATTTATCCTTAAGTATGGTTCTGCATATATGTATCGTGCGTGTCGGAAAATAAATTTTCTTCATTTTTATCTATCTTACAAATTTTTGACTTTTTACCTCAGCCAAATATTTAAGTTCACACTACACTGGACTTGAGATATTGTAGGATATAGGAGACAGGAGATTGGAAATAGCGCGACTGGTTCACATTGAAATGGAGATAGGAGATTTCAAATTTTGAGTTCGTTAGCTATTTACTCCTATGTATCAGCTTTAAAGCCAGATTAAGAATGCTCTTTTCTATTTATAAAAACGCGGTTTTAAACTAATTTTAGAATTTTTTAATCAATGTTCATGCATTTGGAAAGATTTTTGTTATTTTCATTTAATTTTAAAAAAAACATTACTAAAACATGCGAAAATTGGCACAAGTTGTGTAAAAATAAAGTCGTCAATTAAAAGTATTCTAGCTGCGTCCAATCAAATTAAAAAATCGAGTTTTTGAAAACAAAATTTAAAATATTATAATTATTTAATGGTTTAAACGCGCTTTTTTCATTTTAAAATCAAATTTATTGAGTTTATTAAAATAAACACTAATTTGTATATTTTTGTATGTTTGCTGACGCCGAAACACAACATTTATTTTTTTATTTTATGAGATTTGTCTTTAAAACTGTTTTTGATTGCATATTTTTACAAAAGAAAATTTTTTCTTGTTAAAAAAGGATTTCTGCTTAAAGCTGTTAGAAAATGCTTTTAGTTTTGGTGAAATATTGCAAATTACTTCGTTACGTCCAGGAAATTTGTTTAAAAAAACACGTTTTTCACGAGCTTCTATCCCCAAATGGAGATAGTGTCAGAACTTAGCTCCAACTCAACTATATCCTATCTCCAAATTGAAATAGGAGATGGAGTGCCTATCTCCTATCTCCAGTTGGAGATTGGAGATAGGAGATAGTGAGCCCAGTGTAAACCGGCCTTATCTTGAAAATTATTTAAGGCGATACAAATTTTTAAAACGCCTCATTGGGTGCGTCATTCAATACAATTGAAATATATATCTGGCTGACCTCGTAAATTTACTCAAGATGGGACAATTAAAACTGCGGAGCTATGACGTTTTTTTCAGAATTCGAATTTCAGAATTTCAGAATTCGAACGCAGAATTTTTTAATTTCCACTTTTTCAAAAAAACATAGAAAGATTAAGCAAATTATGGTTAAATTATATTTGGTTGACCTCGTAGTTTGTATGTGGCAAAAAATATGAGCGGACCAATTAAAATAGTGCGGTTATGACGTTTTTTTAAAACAAATACGAATATTTTTTTCAATTCCTGCCTTTTTACAAAATACACAAAAATTAATTAACTTTAGCCCTTAAAAAATGAACATTCCTGTTCCAGATTTAGTAATTTGATAAATAATTGTTAAAATAATGTATTTCATTTTTAATATAACAATTTTTGTAAAAAAAAACAATTAAATTGTTGTTTGTTAAATAGTTAAATTTAATATTTTAAATCACCGAGGTCAGCTATACATAGGTTTTATTTGCTTATAAGAGTAGTTAAACGAATCAATACACCACAACGAAGTTTGATTCGCGCTTTGTTTTATAAAGGAGTTTTAGAGCCACTAAGCTGATAGCAGGCTTAGCTCAGTGGTTACTTCGTTTATTTACTGACTGACATTAGCCTCTTGGACTTAACTTACCTAGTTTCGAACCACGGGCGCCGTCCTGCTTTTTAAATTAATTTATTTAATTAAAAATTTCTAATTAATAATAATTATTTAGAAAAATATTTTTAAAAAATTTTAGTACAAAATGTTAAAGCAGGAGCTCAATAGCTGCGATTTAAAGTCACTAAGTTAACCATGAGTTTGACTTACCTTATTTAAATATATTATAATTGTAAATTATATAACTCAAAACAATATTTATATTTATAAGTGTTGAAAACAATACAAAACCTTAACTACGTTGTTGATTGAGAGCGGTTTGTCATTCGCCATATGCTGTAGATTTTCTAGAAAACTTAATTTCAATGTTCCTGTTTATTTTTGATTGGCTCTCAAAATATTATTTCAGGAGATTAGTATTTTTGCAATTTAAAAAATTAGTTTTGTTTAATTTCAATTAGCGTTTTTTCGTTTTCCGTGTATAAAGTTAAATTATTATTTTCGCTAAATTTCCTTTTTGTATTAGTTAATTGGTCACCGAGTACTTTTTTCCTTTTTTTTACTCCATTCATAGTGCTTTATTTTATAAAATTAGGGTTGTCCACAAAAATAACCAAAAATGTGCTTTCAAAAACAAGTTTTAAAAACCAAAAAAAAAGACAGTTATTCTTTACTTTTTCGTTGATAATAAATCCTATTTATCATTATCAATTTCTATTTTGAAAAACCAACAGCTAAAACTACAATAAACTCCATAGACCTAACGAGTCTTCGGACTTTTTGGTGGCCCGTTATTTTGTTTCCATACTGATTTAAATTTATTATTTTTGTACCAGAAAGCGGCCGCATATTGTTGAAAAAAGCCAATATGTGACATTGTTTTTTGTTGTATTGACCAACCAACAAAAACACAGTTGAGCATTTTTATCTTTTGTGTAAAATGGATAAGTTATTATTTTATTCGCAATTTTAGGACTTTTTTTAACAAGTTTTGAAAAACTTTATTTTGCAAAAAAATTTGACAACACAAACCTTGACGTTATTAAAATTATAATTATTATTAATTTTATAATTATTAATGAAATTATTAAAAAATAAGGTGGAATTTTGGAATTTGCAAACTCAAAGCTCTTTAAAATATAACTAAACTACCCGGGAAGCATTAAATCTAACAAACAAAGGTGTTTAATAAAATTAGTAAACAAATATTTGTATGAAATAGTTTAAACCTTTACTTTTTTAATTTTTTTTTAAAATAAGCATTTTATCATTTTGGTTTTTTAATAATATTTCATTTTATTATTTTCATTTAACAGTTTAAAAAATAATGTACTTAACAAAAATAAATTGCAATAATTTTTGTAAAGAAAACAAAATATAAAATACGAAATATAAAAATAAGTGGTAAAAATGCTGATGAAAAATAATTAAGGTTTTTTCATTTTCCGGCCCATACTAGGTGTGGTTCGGGGTTAATATATATGTATATATTTTAAACCATTTTTTAAAAATCTTTTTGATATTTTTTAAAATAGCTCTAAAATAGGCTAAAATAACTTAGGACTTTTTTGCGAAAGTTAAATATATTTTAGTTACTCGTTACTTATTTCAGAGACAAAGCTTCCTCCGTTTTAAATCACCGAAACTCTGAAGTTTGATATTTAAAGATAGTAATGTTACTATTTTTTACATGGATTTTGCAAAATACATATAGTGTTTGGGTCGTATAGAGCTTGATATTTGGAGATAGAAACATTACTATTTTTATATGAAATTAAAAAAAATATATCTAGTGTTTGTGTCATGACTAATCAGTTGGCGACGTAATTAAAAAATGGAGACCGGACCAGCAAAGGACATGTTGAAGCTCGGGGAGAAAAAAACTGAGCCTTCGAATTTTTATGATCGAAGAAAAAAAGCAATCAAGAAAAAGGTTTTAGTCAGATTTCGACTGATTAAAATCCGTCTTGGTCTCATTATACCCTTGTTTTTTACACGATCTCTCGTCTTGTGTTCAACAATGACATAAAAATCGTATAAAAAAATTATCAGAAAATTTGTTTTGTCAAATAATTTTATCTAGCACAAAGTGTACTACAGTGTGTCAGATGTAATCGTTGATGTTTTGAAAAAAAAGCTTATGGCGATAATAAATAAAAAATTTTTCTTCTGATTATTTTTTGACTTTATATCTGATTTGATTTTTAATATTTTTTTAAAAGTTTACGATTTTAATATTCACGATCACCGTTAACTGCGAAATTTTAGGTGGAAATATTTTATAGTCGGATTAAAACTCGGTTTTTAAGTTGGTTGTGATAAAAAAAAACATGAATGGATCATCTAAACCAAGAAAAATAATTGATATTACTAGTAAAAATATATTCTTGATTGTTTTCTCTTGTTTTATTTTGTCTCTTGTTTCATTTTGTTTTGCAATTCATGTTATTTTTATCAAAAAAAAAAATGCTGAACCCAGCTGAGGTGCTGATATGGAAAAAAATTACGGAAAGTATAATTTGATTATTAGGAATGCTTTTTTATTATCCAAGTGTAATAAACCATAAAAAATATTCCACAAATTTTCTGCAATATATATAGACTTTGAGTTGGAGTCAGCTTTCCGTTAATATTATTCAATATTTTTCTATTTTTAGTATAAACTTTTAGTATATACATTTTGTATGTGGCTGCAATATTGTTTATGTGCCAGTTATCAACTTCCCAATTATTATCACATAAAGTCCTTTCAAAAAACAAGGTCGTTTATTGAAATTCCGAAAGCTTTTTTATCCAGCCTTTGTGTTACATTAAACACAATAAAACAAAATAGATATAACAATGCAAAATGCAAAATATAGCATATATATATATAACATTATAATGTTAATTAATATATACAATATTCATAGGAATGTGTGATATGCTGGGACTAGTGCTGTGGTATTTAAAATGCTAGAAATATTTTTACTCTCCTTTTTTCTATATCATTTTTCAAAGCTTCGGTTATTTAAAATGAAGAAGGGTCTGGAGCTTCAAAGCTGCACCCTTTAAATGAATAAGTAGTTTCAAGCGTATTTAAACTTACATTACTGTATGTTTTAAGTTATTTTGTCCGCATCTTTAGCACTATTTTTAAATAAATTTTTTAACCAAATAGTTTACTAAAATGTTTGACAAGATAACCTAAGGCTTTATGACATTACTCTTTAATTTACACGAGTTCAGCACAAACTACGGTGAAATTTGAGGGCGCTTCGGAGCTCTGAAATACGGAGCTTCGCTGCGGAGTTTTAAGGAACTTTGTTGAATCGCAGTTTTCTTCTCGTTTTATAAACTGCTCCCTTTGAAAAAAAAGTTTACAAAAATATTTGGCATTATTCCCTTAATTATTCGTGAATTTAGTAAATTTAGGGCGAATTTTTATAGGATGTTTTGGAGCTGTGAAATATGGAGCTTCGTTGCGGAGCTCTGGGGAACTTTGCTAGATATCCAGTTCGCTTTGTTTTATTAACTGTGTCATTTCCTAGCCGCATCTGCACCCACTTTCCACACTGCGCGGGCGGCAATTAATGCACAGCAAGTGCGATGATTAGAAAACGGGAGAGGTGAATAATGCGCGGAAAAAAGATGGTGTAATAGGCGTTAAACCGGTCGGCGGCTGGTGGAGTATACGTAACTGAACGAAGAAGGACAAAATACATAGAAGATGTTGAATAGTGTGGGTGATAGACAGGATCCTTGTGGGACCCCTGTTTTTATGAGTTTGTTTTGATTTGTGATTGTTGTATGTCGTGTACGCTTTGCGGCCTTTGATGTAATTGTTTATAAATTTTGTGATTGTTGTTGGTACTTTGTTGGTGTTGTTGGTGTTTGTGCTAGTTTGTTTATAAGTCCAAAGCTTTTGACAGTGTCAAAAGCTTTGGACATATCCAGTGCTACAACAACTATGCGGTTTTGGTTGTGGTGGTTTTGGTTTGTTGAAACCTGCTGCTATGTGAGTGTAAAGTGTTTGTAATGCTGTGTATGTGGAGTTGTTTTTTGAAGCCGTGTTGGTATGTTGTGTTTGGTATGTTGCTTGTGATGTATGGGAGTATGATTTTTTTCGTAAGCTTTTGTGAGTGCGGATATGAGTGAGATGGGCCTGAATGATTGGCTGTTGTTGATGTTTTTGTTTGGTTTTGGGATTGTAATGTAGTTGAAGAGTTTCCAAATGTATGGTATTATGTTTGTGTTTATTATGTTATTGTAGAGTTGTGTAATGGTATTGTAGTGCTTTGTTGCCTAAATGTTTGAGGTGATGTAAGTTTGTATTGTCAGGCCCAACTGAATTGTTTGTTTTTCTGTGTTGTATTGCTGTGATTGTTTGTTGTACTGTTAGTGTGATGGATGTGGATTTTAGTTGTTTGATTGCGCGTGTAATTTTGCGGTATGTTTTGTTTGTTTTGTGAGTTGTGGATTTTGTAAATTGTTTGTTGAAATGTTTTGCTATGCTGTATGGGCAAGTGATTGTATGTTCAATGTGATTGCCCTGTTTTTGTCTGTAGGTTGTGAGTATTGGTAGGTGGTCTGAATTGAGTGCATATAGTGTGGATGTTGTTTTGCTTGCATTTAGTGTGAGTTGATTGTTGTCTGTCCATGCTTGTATTGCGTGTAAGTATGGTTGTATTTGTTGTTGTGCTATGTGGTGGTTTGAGTGTGATGCATATATTGTGATGTCGTCTGCATATGTTATGTGTACGCTTGGTGGTTGTGCTGGAATGTCTGCCGTGTAGATGTTGAATAGTGTGGGTGATAGACAGGATCCTTGTGGGACCCCTGTTTTTATGAGTTTGTTTTGATTTGTGATTGTTGATGTTATGTGTACGCTTGGTGGTTGTGCTGGAATGTCTGCCGTGTAGATGTTGAATAGTGTGGGTGATAGACAGGATCCTTGTGGGACCCCTGTTTTTATGAGTTTGTTTTGATTTGTGAGCATGTAAATGAATGAGTATGACA
>JASAMX010006997.1:0-19092 GCA_030248175.1 Microlaimidae sp. YZB2_3
TTGCTTTTGCTCTCTAAAAAGTGGCCCTAAAAAATTCGTTGAAAAAAAAGTCGTAAATCACATTTTGATTAAATTAACGAAATAAGTAGGTTAGAAAAGTGTTGCTATAATATTAGTTGATTCAACAAAAAAATTCGTAAAATTAACTTAGAAAAATCTCGTTGAAATTGATAATTGCTCTTTACATATTAAACATACAGTTTTGTCTCGTGCGGCGGTTTTTTATTTTATAAACTGTTTTTGTTTGACTATTTATATAAATATATTCTACGAAAATAATCAAATCCAATGTGTAATTGAAGTCAAATTCTTTCAACCTTCATTTTTTTGTTTTATGTTTATTAATAACAAAAATAATTGTTTTAAAACAAAAAATAAGGTTCGGCCAATTTAATCCGACTCTTTTTAAAGTTTTAATATTTACCGCGGGACGTTTCCTTTGATTTTGTTCTAAATATAGCAAACTTGTGAGGATATTTTGTTGGAAATATTGGAAATTCTTCGCTACTGTTAAAACAAAATTACTTTGCAAAGAAAAAACTCCAAAAGCGCTGATAATTTCTATCAAAGGTGGATAATACGATAATCCGGGACAAAGGTGTGACACTCGTGTTTAGCAAACGCGGCCATACAAAAGACAACCAGCGGACGGATGGGTGTCATCGTGACTGACGGGTGTCATTGTGACGGACGGGTGTCATCGTGACGGACGGGTGTCATCGTAATGGACGGGTGTCATCGTGACGGACGGGTGTCATCGTGACGGACGGGTGTCATCGTGATGGACGGGTGTCATCGTGACAGACGGGTGTCATCGTGACGGACGGGTGTCATGATTAATAGTTTGAAAACCGTGTTTCCTAACATACTTTGTCTTGCTGGCTGACTTTCAAAAACTTTTACAATTTAATACCGTACCTTTTTTTAAAACTCAAATAAACGACAAAAAACAGATGCTGCGTGAAAACCAGAATAAATAACACAAATATATTATTATGCAGTATAAAATCAGATTCATACAAATTTAACCAATTTAAATAAGGACAAATTTAATCTTTTTTAATATAAAATAACCGCGAAAACAAACTAAGAAGATACATTTGTATTATTTTGTCATAAAATAAATTAAAAAATATGCCCACAATTACTTAAAAGGACTATTTGTTTAAAAAATAACCAGGAACAAAAAAATTTTCAGTTTAGCTTAAAAATGATACGTGAAAGAAGGAAAAGGATATGACATGCAAATGTGCACAATTGTAGTTTCTTTAAAATAAGTATTTGTTATTTTCATTCGGGATTTTTTTCATGTAAAAAGATAAAGAAATGAAATTAAAAACATTAATGTTTATGTTAGAAATATGCCTAGGCGAGAAAAACACGACTACTGAGGGTTCAAACTTAGGACCCTCAAATGCGTATCCAAAGACCATCCACTGCGCTCCCGTAATCATCTAAAAGCGTAATATAAACGGCTGTTTGCAACCACCGATGTTTTCAGGCAATATTTTTATTTTTCTTTTGTGTTTTAGAGAATTTTTAAAAATAATGTAAACTGAACTTTATTTGGATTAAAATGCCGACAAATCTGCGGTATTTTTTATAAAAAATGTATTAGTTTGTGTTCAATTTTATTTTATTTTTTATTTTAAAAAATTACAAAATATGCATTTGTTGTGTTTTTTACAATACTTTAATTTGTAAAATATAAAATATATTCAAGGCTCTTAACGATTTATTCCATAATCCTTTGTCATTTTGTTTTGATTTCGGGTTTTTTTATTTGCCACTTTATCAATATTTTTTTTAAGAAAAGGAAGAAGGCTCATTAAATACATCCAGTAAACATTTATCCCCCTTCGCTCGGTACTCAAAATAACACCTGAAAGAGTGTAGAAAAAAACATATTAAAACCTTAAAAGATGTTTCAAAAAAAGCAAATTATTATGTCAAACTACATTTTTTTTAAACTAAGTGACTTATGCTCTCACTGTAAAGCATATTCTTTTTATTTATGCATTACATCTATATTATTTTCTTGAAAATGCTGAGCTAAGTGTTTGGAAGCCAGCCAAGAAGATTAAATAAATATCTTTAGAAACATGGTTTTCAAACTATTAATCATGACACCCCTCCGTCACGATGACACCCGTCCGTCATGATGACACCCATCCATCACGATGACACCCGTCCATCACGATGACACCCGTCCGTCACGATGACACCCGTCCGTCACGATGACACCCGTCCGTCACGATGACACCTGTCCGTCACGATGACACCCGTCCGTCACGATGACACCCGTCCGTCACGATGACACCCGTCCGTCACGATGACACCCGTCCGTCCGCTGGTTGTCTTTCGCATGGCCGCGTTTGTTAAACACGAGTGTCACACCTTTGTCCCGAATCATCGTATTATCCACCTTTGTTTCTATGGAATTAAGATGGCAGAAATTGCTTGTGTGTGCACTGACTTTAAATCCTAAGTTTGAAGTGTGTAAAATTTTCTGCTAGGGATTTTATGTTTTTGCAACACTTTATTTATTTTTTTAAAGTGTGAAATCTGCACTTTCATTTACAAAACAAATTAAGGAAGGACAGAGTAAGGTAAGAAATGTTTTGTCTTTTAATTAAAACAATCTTATATTTGAAAAGTAACCATAAATCACTTTTTTTCACCCTTAAAATAAATAAGAAAAAATATAAAAAAATGTTTGGCCGAAGAAGATCTTTTTTTCTCGCCATTGCGCTGAAACTAAAATAAAAGTAAAATTTGGAAGTTAAAACTATTGTTTTGAATTTTTAATTTATTATGCTTGTTAAGTATTATAAATTCTTGCTTCATGTAAACCGATTCTATGCATCCTTTAACCGGAGTTTTATCGGAAAAATTATATTGTAAGACGGGAGTTTCACTAATTCTTTATTAAGCCTTTAATAAATAAAAAAATCGTAAAAGTTACTAATTAAGTGAGCGGATCCTTTCCCATTAAAAAATTTGTGGAAACTTACTAATTTCTACGTTATATTAACCAATCACTTTTAAGAGAGTGACAATGTTTGAAAACTGGAGTGGGCGGTGGGCGCTTTTTCCCACCCAGACTATCTTTATTTGTCCCTCAATATACCCGTTACAAAGCAAGAGGAGCAGCCCAAAGCAAAAGGAGGAGATTGGCATTTATATGTTTTATTTTATGCTTATAAAATCAAAACACCTTGGCGCTTTTCTTTGTAATTTTATTAAAAACCAAATCCTAAGGTTATAAAATTTTAATGGGGGTCTGCTTAAAATTTGCTATTGTACTTGTTGAAATTATTTTTATTTTAGGTTTTTTAAGCGGGGAAAAATTAGCAATCGCATAGTCTTCTGCAGTTATTCCACCCAATCCTGGAACTTTCAAAAAATGAAGATTTTATTATTTTTTTGGAAACAAAAATAAAACGAAATTATTTTTGCATATTTATTGCTATACAAAAATAATTTTGTAACCATCAAAATTTATTCTACTAATACTTTGCACAATGGTCACCAGCTAATCGCATTTTCTTACTCACTAAAAGTTAATTTTCAAAAAAAATTGTTTGGCTATGAAAATTTTATTTCTATCAAAATACGATTTTTTGAATACTGACTAAATCTTTTTTTAAATTCTAAAATATTACGCAGTTTGGTCTGAGGAGGCAAGCACTTCAGGGTTGAGCTCCTGCAGTGCTTCTGAAACTTCTGAGCAATGCTTTTTTTTCTTTGGATGATAAAATTGGGGGGAATCCAAGGAGGACACAGGGTGGGGAAATTTTTAGAAGAAAATTGCAGAATAGAATGAGGGGAGGGGAGTAGTAGTACTCAAGTTGAAAATAACCACAATAATATTTCAAAAAGAAAAATAAATGGGGAAAATTCATAAAACCTTAAAAAAAAGGTCAAAAACAAAAACAAATCTATCAAAAAATTTGCCAACAATATTTCTGTAATTTTTATGTTTATAACCAGATGGGGAGCATAAACCACATGCAAGGAGGCTAACTACCCAGGGCAAAAAGTCCTTTCACGGCTTCAGAGGGTCCACAGAGTAATGCGGTGTCTACACACTTTACTATGCTAAACATTGTTTTAAGGTTATTTAAAGCTATTATTATGTTCTATTTTCAGGTTTTTTTTTTGAATGGAAAAATGTCACTATTTATGAAACTAACGTGACTTTGCCAGGGTAGCCACTCCTGTCTTGAGCACAACCGCTGTGTTGTGAATATACTTGAGCAGACCTGTGCACTGCCCCCCTTCCCTTTCCTGGGGTTTTATTGGGGGGAACAATTCCAAAACAGGGGGGGCAAATTTTAAACCGTAAAAAAAGGTCAAAAATGAAAACAAATCTATCAAAAAATTTGTCAATGATATTTCTGTAATTTTTGTTTATAACCAAACGGGGAGCATGGACCACATTCAAGGAGGCTAACTACCGAGGGCAAAAAGTCCTTTCACGGCTTCAGGGGGTCCACAGAGTGATGCAGTGTCTACACACTTTACTATGCTAAACATTGTTTTAGGTTATTTAAAGCTATTATTATGTTCTATTTTTAAGTTTTTTTTTGAATGGAAAAGCGTCACTATTCATGAAACCAACGTGACTTTGCCAGGGTAGCCACTCCTTTTGTTGGCACAATTGCTGCAGACCTGTGCACTGCCCCCTCCCCCGGGATTTTAATGTGGGGGGGGGGCAATTCCAAAATGGGGGGGCACGGGGGCAAATTTTTTGAAATGGGGGGAGGCAAAAAAACGGGAGGGGCAAGCAGGGGAAAAAAAAGAGAAAAAAAGGAGAAAAAAAAGGAAAAGGGAAAAAAGGGACAAAAAAAGCAAAAAAAAGTAAAAATAGGTCCAAAATAGCTTAAAATGCATTGAAATAGGCTAACAACTGCAAAAATTTTGCAATGATAGCGTCCTAATAGGTAAAAAATGGCGTCATAATTTTTAGGTACTTTTTCATTTTTTTGCGGGGGGGGACAATAAAACCGGGGTGGGGCAAATCCTTCAATAAAGAAGAGGGGGGGGGCGGGGCATTTTCAAACCGTGCACAGGTCTGCTGCTGTGTTGTGAACATAGGTCACCGACCTTCGACTGCTCAGGGGGGGGGGGTCCACACCCCCGGGGGTGGAGGTTTTTTACCTCCAGGGGGGTCACACCCCGGGTTACTAGAATATACTTGACAAAGGAGGACACATAAGCTTTTTGATTTGGTGTTTATTGAATATGAATTTATCTAAATTTAAAATAAAGCCATTTTTAATATAAATGTGAAAACACTGTTTCTTTACCAAAGACAGAGTGGGGTCCTTCACCTAGGTAGAAAGTGCGGTGGGATTTTGTCTTGGGCTCCATAAAAACAACCCCTCAAATTTAGGTGGGTTAGATTTAATTTCATAAACATAAAAATTTATTCTACTAATGCTTTGCACAGTGGTCACCAACTAACCGCATTTTTCCTACTCACTAAAAGTTAATTTTGAAAAAAAAAATTGTTTAGCTACAAAAATTTATTTTCTGTGGAAATAATATTTTTTGAATGCTGACTAAATCTTTTTCTGAAATCTAAAACATTACGCGGACTGGTCTGAGGAAGCAAGCACTTCAGGGTTAAGCTCCTGCAGTGCTTCCAAAACTTCTAAGCAATGCTTTTTTCTCTGGAAGAAAAAAAGGGGGATTCCAAGAAGGACACAAATCAGGAGATTTTTTAGGAAAAAAATGAAGAATAGAATTGAGGGAACGGAGTAGGAGCTCTCTAGTCTTGTCAAAAAAGAGCCAGATACTATTTCAAAAAGAAAAATATGTCCAAAACTCAAAAAACCTTTGATAAAGAAACAGGTCAAAAATAGGCCAAATTTGTCAACGATTATTGTTTTTTTGGTTTTTGTATATAAGCTGAGGGGAAGCCTGGACCAGAAAGCTTAACGGTTAGTGATCCTTTGAAAACTAGGAGGGTCTGCAGAGTGGTGTAGGATCTGTACACTGTACTATACTAAACTTTTTAAGTTGTTTAAAGCGGGTTTTAAGCATTTTTTATATTTAGGTTTTAAGTGGAAAAGTATTGATAATCACAAAATAGATGTGATCGAGCTGGCATATACACTTGATTTGAAGAATCACAAAGTGTTCACGCTTTGCAGCAGCAATTCACAACTTAATTAAAAATTAAAATTTTTGAAAGAGAAAAAATATTTGATTTTTGAATAATTTGGATATTATTCATTTCAATAGCATGCTGTGGTTTAATTTTTTGTATAGAAGTTGCACATTGTTTGTTATATTATATATTTTTGCATCAGTATCTATTGTTTTATAAAATTTTTACCCACCAATAACATTAGTCAAGGCAAATGGTCATTATGTATACAGACCTGTGCACTGCCCCGGGGGTTTTAAATGAGGGGGGGAATTCCAAAATGAGGGGGCATGGGGGGCAACTTTTTTGAAACAGGGGGGCAATAAAACGGGGGGCAAGCAGGGGGGAAAAAAAGAAAGAGAAAAAAAAGGAGAAAAAAAGAAAGGAAAAAAGGGACAAAACAAGCGAAAAAAAAGCTAAAAATACGTCTAAAATAGCTTGAAATGCATTGAAATAGGCTAAAAACTGCAAAAATTTCGCAATGATGGCGTCATAATAGGTAAAAAATGGTGTAATTTTTGGGTACTTTTTCATTTTTCTGTGGGGGGGGGCTATAAAATGGGAGGGGGGGGCAAATCCTCCAATAAAGCAGGGGGGCATTTTCAAACCGTGCACAGGTCTGTGTATACATTGAGCAAAACAAAACTAAGCAAAAAGAATTTACATTTTTAAGGTTCAAGGCCAAGTGTGGTACCAAAAGTATCTTAAAATGAGGCCCAAATTTTTTTTGAACCTTTAGCCATTGAAAATGGTCAAATTTTAACGCATGGCAAGAGGCGATCATTTGGAAAAGGAGGCAGCCACACTCCTCCTTACCGCCCATGGCCTTTACTTTCCCCCCTATCTGACCGTTTTGTGGGAAGGGAGGCCGCCTCTCCCCCATGGTTATATAGAATTGTTGCATATAGAATTGTATACTTTTTTCTACACGTTTTTTACTATCAACGTTTATTATATTTATTAATTATGTGTTTTCAAGATAACGCTTCATTGTTGCACTCTTAAAACAGAACTCCTTCTGGCCTCAATAAATGCTCACTCTAAAGTGAAATTAATATACACCATGCATATAAAAACACTAGTTCTTAGTTCACCAAAAGACAATTCATCTTCCGTGGTTATGATTTTTCGCACCTATTAACAATAAATAATAATTTATTATTATGAATTGGGAATATTGTGCAATTTTAGACGTCCATAGGTAGACACACAGAAATCTTATCTGCATCAGCAAATAAGCAAACTAAATTAAACTAAGCCTTTGACGTGCGCACAGATTATAAATGCCAAGTTCTCATAGATGAACACAGTCACCGGATCCAGGGGGCCTTTCCTTTTGGGTAAATGACATTTCAAATTCTATGGGGGTTCTAGGGGAGTCAAGTCCCCCTGGCTTTCTAGGGGGGGGTTGACCCGGGTGAAAAATTTTGAAACCTAGAGAGGGGTCAGGTGGGGTTATAGGTGGGCAAGGAGGGAGGTTATACCCCTCAAAAAAAATTCCTGATTATAGCCGACACCACACCCAACTAAAGTTTGGGGGGTACCCTGGACACTTACCCCTAAAATTTGGGGGGTACCCTGGACACTTACCCCTAAAATTTGGTGGGTCCCTTAGCTAAAAACGCTAAATATGGGGTATTTGAGGTATACCTCAAAAAAAATTTTGGGGACACCCAACCCCCTCGAATTTCGAGGGTTGGGTAAACCCCCCAAAATCTGGGAGGCTGGCCACCTATGGATGGGGGTGGGGTCCAATGTCAAATTAATTATTAAACCATTAAAGGTTTAATAATTGTTTTTTTACAAGATAATACTACATTTTATTGAATAAAAAGCAACAATCTGGTATACAAAGGGTGTAAAAACATGAATTTGTGTTAAAAAATAACGTTTCTTGTAAGAAAATTTAGTAAAAAAAGTACTTAAAAATGTCTTGAGGAGGGAGGGGAAGGAATAAGATTTTAAATTCTAGAGAGAATCAGGGGTAAAAAATTAAAAAAAAATTTTTTTTTTGGGGGGGGGGGGAAAATTTCAAGGCTAGGGGCTATACCTGACCTCCAAAGTTTGGGGGGGGGTGTCCCAAATATTTTTTGGAAGTATACTTCAAATATCCCATTTTTAGCGTTATTACTATTGGGGCCCTCCAAATTTTAGGGAAGGTGTCTGGGGTACCCCCAATTTTTAGGGGGAAGGTGTCGGCTATAGTCGGCAATTTTTTTTGGGGGGGGGGAGAGGGGGTAAAATCCCCCAACCCACCACTGCTCACCTATGGGTGGACCCCACCCAACTCCCCCCTTGTTTATCTATGCCAAGTTCTTTTGTATCTATTGCTTTTCACAAACCAACTTTTATTCTATTTCCCCATTTTCCAACTTAATATTTTAAAACTTATTGTAACAATAATAGTATTCAAAATTTTAAATCAAAATATTAAGCAACAGGGTGCTAAAGTAAGACTTGTACACAATAGGTAGGCAGAGGAGGGGGAGTATATTCATACAGTATACCCTCTAAAAATTTTGAAACCTCCAAGCCCCCCCCCCCCTTTTAAAATTTAAGGACTTAATTTAATTTAATTTAACGTCCAAACTTAATTAAAAAATCACCCTGGACATCCCCTAAAATTTTGGGGTCCCTAAAAACGCTAAAAATGAGATACCCACATAATTTTTTTTGGACGCCCTCATAAATTTTGGAAGGCGAGTATAAAACCATTTCACCAAAATTCGAGAGACTGCTCACCTATTAACATATTTTTTTTTGAAAAGAAGAAGGTTCATGGAATGGAAATGGAAGTATAAGTGCTAATCTAAACGTTCTTATTGCTAAATAATAACATGAATGTATAACACAAGAAAATAATCGACTGTACACTTAATTTCTGAACAAAATTTTGCTAAAAGAGTGGCACAGGTGCAAGTAGTCGTTTTCGTTGAGCAAAAGTAATTGCCGTGCGAAAAGAGTAGTATTGAATGCAAAAATTCGTGACTTTTTTGCAAAAAAACTAATACTGCATTAAAAATTGCTGCGCAAAAAAAGGAGCAAAAATGGTGGATTTTGCAAGAAAAGTCACACAAAATCGCGTATGTGCGACTTTTTGAGCAAAGTTGTGGTTAAAAATAAAAAAAATTCAGGACCCCCCAAAAAAAAATCGGTGAGGCTGCCTACCTATGCCCATGAATGCGCAAGGAGCGTGTTGGATGGAAATGACAAAGGTTGAACGAAACTGGTCATTGGCATAAGACAACAACAACAATCCACATAAATTTAAGGGGTTGTCTCTCCGGAGCCCAAGACAAAAGCCCACCCCACTTTCTACCTAGGTGAAGGACCCCACTCTGTCTCCTCTCTTTCATCTATGCCCCCACTCTAGATCACCTGCAGTCACCAATGGTAAAGAGACAGATCACCTTGTCACACGGTTATTTTCATCCTAGGAAAAAATATAAAATTTAATGGCAATGCACTATAATATTCTTAGTGAGAAACTTCACTTTGGGTGCCAATTAATAATCATAAAATTTATAAAAATTTAATAGAAAAACAAACACCAGTGTTTTCACGTTTATATTAAAAATCGCTTTACTCTAAATTTCGATGTCCTCCTTTGTCAAGCAGACCTGTGCACAGTCAGGAAATACCCCCCACGCTTTATTGGAGGATTTGCCTCCCCCCGCCAAAACATGAAAAAGTACCCTAAAATTATGATGCCATTTTTACCTATTATTACGCTATCATTGCCTGTTTTTTGCAGGTTTTAGCCTGTTTCAATGTATTTTAAGCCATGTTAAACCTATTTTTGCCTTATTTTTGCTTTTTTTGTTTCCTTTCTCACTTTTTTCTTCTTTTTTTCTTTCTCCCCTGCTTGCCCCCCCCCCTTTCAAAAATTTCCCCCCCCCCATTTTGGAATTGTTCCACCCAATAAAATCCCAGAGGAGGGAAGGGGGGCAGTGCACAGGTCTGGGCAAGTATATTCACAACACAGCGGTTGTGCCCAAGAGAGGAGTGGCTACCCTGGCAAAGTCACATCAGTATCATAAATAGTGACATTTTTCTGTTCAAAAAAAACCTGAAAATAGAACATAATAATAGCTTAAAATAACCTTAAAACAATGTTTAGCATAGTAAAGTGTGTAGACACCGCATCACTCTGTGGACCCCCTGAAGCTATGAAAGGACTTTTTGTCCTGGGTAGTTAGCCTCCTTGCATGTGGTTCATGCTACCCATCTGGTTATAAACATAAAAATTACAGAAATATTGTTGGCAAATTTTTCAATAGATTTTTTTTTTGTTTTTGACCTTTTTTTAAGGTTTTACACATATTCCATATTTATTTTTATTTTTGAAACATTATTGCGGTTATTTCTAACTTGAGTACTACTACTCCTATCCCCTTATTCTATTATTTTTTTCTAAAAATTTTTCCACCCTGTGTCCTCCTTGGATTCCCCCCTAATTTTATTCTCCAAAGAAAAAAAAGCATTGCTCAGAAGTTTCAGAAGCACTGCAGGTCTCCTCAGACCAGTTCGCGTAATGTTTTAGAATTTAAAAAAGATTTAGTCAGTATTCAAAAAATCGTATTTTGATAGAAATAAAGTTTTCATAGCCAAACAATTTTTTTTTGAAAATTAACTTTTAGTGAGTAAGAAAATGCGGTTAGCTGGTGATTTGTGCAAAGTATTAGTAGAATAAATTTTGATGGTTACAAAATTATTTTTGTATAGCAATGGCAATAAGTATACAAATATAATTTTGTTTTATTTTTGTTTCTAAAAAACAATTATAATAGCTATAAACAACGTTTACTGTAGTGCAGTGTACAGACCCTAATCCCAAGAACAAAAACCTTTCAAAAGACAAAGCTTCTTTAGTTTTCAATTCCAATCCATGCTCCCCATCCGCTTATAAACATAAAAAAATCGCAGCACATTTGACTTATTTTTCGGCAGTTTTTTTTTGTTCTTGACCTGTTTTTTATAAGGTTTTATAAGTTTTGAGTTTTAAATTCCCCTAATTTGTGTCCACCTTGCAGTTCCCCACCCCTTTTTTTCCTAAAAAAAATTGCTCAGAAGTTTCGGAAGCACTGCAGGAGCTCAACCCTGAAGTGCTTGCCTCCTCAGACCAGTCCGCATAATGTTTTAGATTTCAAAAAAAGATTTTGTGAGCATTTAAAAAATACTATTTTGATAGAATTTAAATTTTCGTAGCTGAATGAAGGTTTTTCGTTTGAAAATTAATTTTTTAATGAGCAAGAAAATTGGGGTTAGCTGGTGACCACTGGGCAAAGCATTAGTAAAATAAATTTTGATGTCTACAAAATTATTTTTGTTATAGCAATAAATATGCAAAAATAATTTTGTTTTATTATTGTTTCCAAAAAAATAATAAAATCTTCATTTCTTGAAGTTTCAATTCTTCAGGATTGGGCGGAATAACTGCAGAAGACTATACATTTGCTAATTTTTCCCTGCTTAAAAAAACTAAAATAAAAATAATTACAAAAAGTACAATAGCAAATTTTAAGCAGACCCTCATTACAATTTTATAACATTAGGATTTTGTTTTCAATAAAATTACAAAAAAAGCGCCAAGGTGTTTTGATTTTATAAGCATAAAATAAAACATATAAATGCCAATCTCCTCCTTTTGCTTTGGGCTGCTCCTCTTGCTTTGTAAAAGGTATATTGAGGGTACAAATAAGGATAGTCTGGGCGGGGAAGAGCGCCCACCCCTCCATCCCTGCCCCAGTTTTCAAATATTGTCAAAAGCAAAAAATATTGTTCCTCAAAATGCCGATTTCGTAGGGTTTATTTACCTTCCTATTTTATTACACATGATTTTTTTTCAAATGCCATTTAATTTGTTTTTTTAATTCCTTTTGGTTCGGGATCAAAAAACTCTTCAACAAAATCAAAGGCAAAGTTGGGTGTCAAGATCGATTTTGTACCGGATTCTAGGAAATTTGAACGCCAGCACTTGATCGCGGAGCATTAGACCGCCAGCATTAGAACGCCGCGCTCTTGAATACGGAGCATTAGACCGCTGAGCATTAGACCGCCGCAGTACGCGTTGCTTTAAAAAGGACATTAAAACTCCCCGCCAAAGTGATATAAACTTCCCCCAAAGAATAAAAAAACTCAATAGAATATAAAAAATGTGTTTAATATAATATTTAAACAAAGCAATGTTGTTTTAACAATAAACGATAAGTCAAAAATTTATATTTTTTCTTGAAATTAAAAAAAAAAACTTAGTAAACGGTTAGTTCTTTAATAAGTTAAACATGTTTTTCCTGACCCTAAACGAAACCTAAACATTAAACTAAATTTTTATAATAAATTTATATTTAATGTTTTTTTTCAAATAACTATTTTTCCTAAGCCTAAGCAAAACCTAAAAATTAAACAAAAAATTTATACTTTAAAAAAATTAAAACTTTTTATTTTTTTTGGAGTTTATACTGTTGTAGTGCTGTGTTGATATAATTCTCTGCAGGTGGCGGAGAACAAAAATGTGCATAAAATTTATATGCAATACTGCAGCGGTCTAATGCTTGGCGTTCTAATGTTCAGCGTTAAAGTGCGCGGCGTTTTAATGCTGGCGGTCAAATGCTCGGCGATCAAGTGCTGGTGTTCAAATTTCCGGACACCTTGTACCGATTATCTAAAGTTTCGTCAGCACAAGAGGGGCAAAATTCTCTTGCCTGAACTCATCAAACCGGTATACCGTGCTTTTTTTAGAAATCAAGAAAAATGGTTTGAAGTAAAAAAAAGTAAAAATAATGGAAACAAAATCAAATAATAAAAATTAGTGGTGAGTTCGGTGCGCCTCTGTTCTTATGCGATTGCATCTAAAAAATGTTGTTGGGCTTAGATTTAGGAAATAAAAATCGGAATGAACTTTTAGAAGACTAAAAGTTATTTAAAAAGTGTATTTGTACTAAAATCTAATTCTGAAGATCGATTCCGCTTGTAAAATAACGTAAAGCTGCATAAAATATGCAAGAAAAAACTTTAGCTGCCGATTTTTTTTTAATTTAAGAAGATCTTACCAAAACTTTGTTAAAGGGTGTCCGCACTTTTAGGATGAATTTCTGTGTTAAATATGTTGATTTTCTAAAAACGTGGGAGGGAAACAAGACCTTATTATTTATGGAAGGATGTTTATTTACCTTTTGGATATGTTGGGCACCGAGCTCACCAAAGAGAGCTATAGCTATGTTAAAATAATTTTGGAGCAGAAATAAAATTTAGGTAGCACAGAAATAGGGTTACCGGTTACCTATGGTTGAATTATATCTGGCTGACGCTGAAAAATAGAATGCAGACATAAAGCGACCAATTAAATTTGTGCGGTAATGACGTTTTTTAAAAAAAAAAACCAATAAGAACGCAGAATTTTTTTTTTAATTCCACCTTTTCACAAAAAATACAAAAATTTACAACTTTAGCCCTTAAAAAATTTGCATTTTAGTTACAAATTAGGTAGTTTAATAAATAATTATTAAAATACAGTTTTTAATGTTTGTTATTAATCCGCTTTAGTGAAAAATTTTGCTATGTAGTGAAAAAAAATTAAAGATTCCTAGATTACAGACCACCTTAAAGTTTCGATGTTGATATTTAAAATCAATATTGGCCCCAACATTTATTCAGTAATAAAATAGCGTATTTTTTGAAGCACTTAAAATTTTTAGGCTAATTCGATTTACTTCGAAAAATTTACTCCCATATTTTTTTAATACAACCTAAGCCTAAACTAACCTTAAAAATGAAAAAAAAACTTTATCAAATAACTTTATCAAAAGTTTGCCTCTGTTTTATGATTTATTTGGGCTTCGTAAAACAGTTTTTCTTTGAAGAAAAGCTTTGAGGTAAATTTGTCGAGCTAAATCGAGTTAGTATCTAATTTAACCAAAAATTTCAATAATAAATAACAATAAACAGATTAAATAAGCTTGAAAACTAAAAATAAACTAATTTTTATTTTAATGTCAATAAAAGTACATCATGATACAGCAATCACTAAGATTAAAACTGTGATTGCTACTGTGTCGTTCATACCTAAGATGAACGTTTTTGAAAAAAACAAACACCAACTTTTGCCGTCATTTCATCGCAATTTTATTTTTTATGTTGACATTTTTTCAAAATTAAAATTTAATAACTTTATTAATACAAATCTAATCCATACACTATTTTAATTTTAGTTTTTACGCAATATTTTACATTGATAAGTTAATAAAAGTTTTTATTCAAATAATATTTTTATTTCCACTTTCGTCTTATTGTGTATCGGAATTTTACTGTAAAACTTATTGTAAAACTTATTGTATTTTACTGTAAAACGCCTTATGTCGAAATAGTCTATTAAAATTGTGCGGTAATGACGTTAAAAAAACAAATAAGAACGCAGAATTTTTTTTAATTCCACCTTTTCACAAAGTATAAAAAAATTAACCAACTTTAGCCCCTAAAAAATTTGCATTTAGTTTACAAATTAAGTAATTTGATAAATAATTATTAAAATACAGTTTTTAATCTTTGTTATAAACTCGCTTTAGTTAAAAATTTTAAATGTTTTTGTTGTTAAATAGTCGATTCAATACTGCAAATCTCGCGGTCAGCTAGATTTTTTTTGCCTATAAGATAATTTTTATTAATTATAATTGGAAAAAAATTTGTTCCAAATTGTGGTATATTTTAAAGCAAAAAAAGTTAGGCCAGCAACCGGTCTGCAGCAACAGAATAAGCAAGTTTGTTTTTAAAGAACATATTGTTGAAATTTCCAGGTTTTTTTGGCAAATAAAAGTAACCCCAAGAAAAAACTCGTAACTTTCTTTCAGTTTTTTGTTTACTTACTCAAAAAATTTTGACAACCCTGAAATAAAATCTGCTTTGTTTTACAGCTCCTTACATTACATACACGCAAAAATATGCCAAAACTAATAAAAATGTTGAAAAAACTTTTTTCTTACCATTATAAGCTGATTTACTTCTAATTTTTATCCAACAGTCTTGGCACTTCGATTTGTTTTCCGCTCATGCAGCCAAACAAACAGTAAATATGTACACTGGATGAGGGATTAAAAAACAAACAACACGAGGGGGTTGCCACGATTGAACTAAATTCAAAATATTCAAATTTGTTTATTTTGAATAAAACCTTATTACTGCAATATAATCATAAAACACACACAGAAATTAGTATAACTAAAAATTCTTCATCTTTTTATAGCAAAATTAGCATAAAAAAGCTTAAAAACATATGAATTTTTACAAGAAAGAATGCGTTTGCAAAAGTCAAACGTAGGCAAAAAACACACCAAATTCGTCACCAAGCTGGTGTTTGGTAAAAAACAAAAAAAAATCTGAAATAATCAAGCATTATTTTTGAAAAGAAAAGACCAGTACTCCACAAATTTGTTCACTGCATCATTAAAACCATTATTTTTTGATTGTAAAATATTCAATGTCGTTGCGAGTTAATTACACTTTTAATGTATTTTAGACTAAAATATTTTTTTAAAAATATTTTGCTTAATTAAGCCGGGTTCTCCTTGTCTAAAAGACAAAGACCAAAGGAATGTTTAACAACATTTAAAAAACAATTAAGGTTTTATGTGTATTTGCATGAATTTTACTCTCTTAAAAGTGATTGGTTAATATAACGTAGAAATTAATAAGTTTTAACGAATTTTTTAACGGGAAAGGATCCGCTCACTTAATTAGTAACTTTTACGATTTTTTTATTTATCATAGGTCTATTAAAAAATTAGTGGAACTCCTGTCTTACAATAAAATTTTTCCGATAAAACTCCGTTTAAACGATACATAGAATAGAACATAAAGCATAAATACATAAAGCAAGAATTTATAATACTTATCAAGCATATTAAATTAAAAATTCACTCTCTTAAAAGTGATTGGTTAATATAACGTAGAAATTAGTAAGTTTCTACAAATTTTTTAACGGGAAAGGATCCGCTCACTTAATTAGTAACTTTTACGATTTTTTTATTTATTAAAGGCTTAATAAAAAATTAGTGAAACTCCCGTCTTACAATAAATTTTTTCCGATAAAACTCCGGTTAAAGGATACATAGAATAGGTTTACATGAAGCAAGAATTTATAATACTTAACAAGCATAATAAATTAAAAATTCAAAACAATAGTTTTAACTTCCAAATTTTACTTTTATTTTAGTTTCAGCGCGATGGCGAGAAGAAAAGTCCTTCTTCGGCCAAACATTTTTTCATATTTTTTCTTATTTAACCATTTTAAGGGTGAAGAAAAAAGTGATTTATGGTTACTTTTCAAATATAAGATTGTTTTAATTAAAAGACAAAACATTTCTTACCTTAGTTTGTCCTTTCTTTATTTGTTTTGTAAACGAAAGTGCAGATTTCACATTAAAAAAAATAAATAAGTGTTGCAAAAACTTAAAATCCCTAGCAGAAAATTTTACACACTTCAAACTAAGGATTTAAAGTCAGTACACACACAAGCAATTTCTGCCATTTTAATTCCATAGAAATCATCAGCGTATTTCGAGTTTTTTCTTTGCAAAGTAATTTTGTTTTAACAATAGCGAAGAATTTCCAATATTTCCAACAAAATATCCTCACAAGTTTGGTATATTTAGAACAAAATCAAAGGAAACGTCCCGTGGTAAATATTGAAACTTTAAAAAGAGTCGGATTAAATTGGCCGAACCATATTTTTTGTTTTAAAACAATTATTTTTGTTATTAATAAACATAAAACAAAACAATGAAGGCTGAAAGAATTTGACTTCAGTTACACATAGATTTGATTATTTTCGTAGAATATATTTATATAAATAGTCAAACGAAACTAGTGGTAAACCTAATTATAAAAAAAAACCGCCGCACGAGACAAAACTGTATGTTTAATATGTAAAGAGCAATTATCAATTTTAACGAGATTTTTCTAAGTTAATTTTACGAATTTTTTCGTTCAATCAACTAATATTATAGCAACACTTTTCTAACCTACTTATTTCGTTAATTTAATCAAAATGTGATTTACGACTTTTTTTTCAACGAATTTTTTAGGGCCACTTTTTAGAGAGCAAAACAATAGTTTTAACTTCCAAATTTTACTTTTATTTTAATTTGAACGCGATGGCGAGAAGAAAAGTCCTTCTTCCGCCAAACATTTTTCCATATTTTTTCTTATTTAATCATTTTAAGGGTGAAGAAAAAAGTGATTTATGGATTAAATTGTTTTAATTAAAAGAAAAAACGTTTCTTACCTTCGTCTGTCCTTCCTTAATTTGTTTTGTAAACGAAAATGCAGATTTCACACTTTTTAAAAAAAAGATAAATAAAGTGTTGCAAAAACTTAAAATCCCTAGCAGAAAATTTTACACACTTCAAACTAAGGATTTAAAGTCAGTGCACACACAAGCAATTTCTGCCATCTTAATTCCATAGAAATCATCAGCGCCTTTAGAGTTTTTTCTTTGCAAAGTAATTTTGTTTTAACAATAGCGAAGAATTTTTAATATTTCAAACAAAATATTCTCACAAGTTTGTTATATTTAGAACAAAACCAAAGGAAACGTCGCGTGGTACATATTAAAACTTTAAAAACAGTTGGATTATATTGGCCGAACTTTATTTTTATGTTTTAAAACAATTATTTTTGTTAATAATAAACATAAAACAAAAAAAATGAAGGTTGAAAGATTTCGAATTGAGTTATACATAGGATTTGATTATTTTCGTAGAATATATGTATATAAACAGTCAAACAAATAACAAAACTACTGGTAAACCTAATTATAAAATAGAAAACCGCCGCACGAGACAAAACTGTATGTTTAACATGTAAAGAGCAATTATGAATTTCAACAAGATTTTTCTAAGTTAATTTTACGAATTTTTTCGTTCAATTAACTAATATTATAGCAACACTTTTCTTACCTACTTATTTCGTTAATTTAATCAAAATGTGATTAACGACTTTTTTTTCAACGAATTTTTTAGGGCCACTTTTTAGAGAGTAGATGCAACAAAATTTAATAATAAACAAATTACAGAAATTACATAACAAATTAAATATTGTTTACACTATAATAAACAGTCAAACCAACAAAAAAGTTTCCTTACAAATAAATATGAACAATGTATTTTTAATTAATAATAGTTTAGTATTTTTTACTCCGTTTTCTAGGAGAAAAAAAAATTAACGAAAAAATTTCGCAACTAAAATAGGTTCTTGTAAAGTGAGTGGTCTTTCCATATAAAGTGAGAATGAATTCAAAATTTTTCAAGATAATCGTTTTATTTTTGATTCATTTATAACATCTTTTCATTTAAAAAATAAGCTTTTTAAATAATGTAGAAACAATTATTTTATAGAAATTGAAATAATTTCCCAACTATTTTACGGCATGTTTAAAAAACTTTCAACAAGTTTATGAGCAAATCTATTGGAACTTTAACTTTTTGAAGTGTAGATTTGAGCCAGCTTTTAGTCTTAAAATTCTTCGTGAACTGCATGCTTAATAAAGGCCTTGAAATACTCTTTTCACTCTGGGGTTGTTTGATAAAACAGTTATTTTATCATTGGCTTCCAAAACTCCACGAAGTGTTTCTTTATTATATCTAGTTAAGGTGTTTACTTTTTGGTTAGGGTTGTCTTGTATATTAGACATCAGCAATTGACAGCCCAAAGCTTTTTTCAACATAAAATTCACCGAGTCAAATTATCTTTGAGATCTGTGGTCTCTTTGGAAGCTTTGGTTTGGCCTATTTTTTGTCTTGTTTTTAACTCCCAAGATTTTCACCACAGCACAGGTCAAGAATGGGCATTGAAAAGCTCGTTTTTCCCTCAACTTAGAATCAGTTTTTTCTAAGGACTGATAACTGCACCGGACAATAGCATGAACGAACGAAGTAGATTAA
>JASAMX010006998.1:0-22500 GCA_030248175.1 Microlaimidae sp. YZB2_3
CTATTTATATATAGATTAATATTATTAATCTTTTGATTGTTTAATATCTAAAGCCCCGAAGCTCCGGCCATTTAAGCAAAAGAAGCTTTATTCTTTAATGTGCGATTCTTAGCTGATTTAAAGGTTTAATTAAATTCTACGTCGTGATGCTCCAACCCTTAAATTTCAAGCGAAAAAACTGCCATTTAAAGCGAAAAAAGAGCTCCGCTTATTTAAAAAATGCTTTTAAATTTATTTATACTAGAAATATGTTTTCAATTATTTTATAGACCTTTTAGGTGTATTTTGATTGTTTTAATTCAAAAAAAAAAGATTTATTTACAAAAGTTTTTTAAAAAAAAATTCTTAAAATTACTTTTTTATATATTTTCAAATTACAAGATTAGTACTAAAAATGGGGGGACGGAAGTTAGCTCCGTAGCCCCAGAGTTCAAATCAAATCAAATTGTTCGTTGTAGTAAACATCAATATATCAAGAAAATAAAAAATTAAAAATATAAAAAATTAAAAATAAGTTAATGTATTTTCAGGGTAATAATGAATTCCGGATAGGAAAAAATTTATTAAAACCAGCTCATTTTTATTTATCGTTATGATAAAAACATTTCATAAAATTAAGTTAAAATTATTATTATCATACACGACCAAATAAATCGTTTTTCTATTTTGTGCAAGTTTATTAGAAATTTTGTGCAAGTTTATTAGAGAAATTAGACTACACGTAAAACTATTACACATAAAAACATGAACTTTGTTTAATTTCCTGATTGATATACAAATAAAAAGATAGTCGAGTAAGTATTTCCACAAAACTGATTTTTATTTGTTTTTCACCTGAATATATAAATGGTTTTCAAAACAACTGCGTTTATTTTCTTGTAAATGACCACCGTATATTACAGTTTGTTTACTATTTTAACAAACAGGGGCATTTTGATTTCTGCATCAATTTCCAGAAAAATTATATCACCAGCAGCGTATTAATAAAAAAGTTTTGGAATTAGGCTTACAGGTATAAGTTTTAGCGATTTTGGACTTCAAGTTCTCCACTTCTAGCTTCAGTTGTTTTACTTGGGGCTTAAAGTTCCTTTGTAAACAAGTTCTTTACATCTGGGGACTTTAAGTTCTCCACTTCAAGCTTCAGTTCTTTTACTTGGGGCTTAAAGTTCCTTTGGTTCCAAGTTCTTTAACATCTGTGGACTCTTAAGTTCTCCACTTCTAGCTTGAGTTCTTTTACTTGGGGCTTAAAGTTCCTTTGGTTCCAAGTTTTTTACATCTGTGGACTTTAAGTTCTCCACTTCTAGCTTCAGTTCTTTTACTTGGGGCTTCAAGTTCCTTTGGTTCCAAGTTCTTTACATCTGTGGACTTTAACTTTCCACTTCTAGCTTCAGTTCTTTTACTTGTGGCTTCAAGTTCCTTTGGTTCCAAGTTCTTTACATCTGTTTATTTAAAAAATAAATTAACTCAAAGTTCCTTTTGTTCCAAGTTCTTCACATCTGTTTATTTAAAAATAAATTAGTTCAACGTTTTGGTAAAATCGTAAACCCCTTTATTCATATTTCGTAAATAACGTTTAAAAATCCTAAAAAACCAATATTAGCTGTGCCCATAAATAAAATTAGCTATAATGTAAAATATAAAACAATCTTTTATAAAACAACCGGAAAGAAGTGATACCAATTGCTTAATTTATTTTAATAGAAACAATAATACTTACACCATTTGCTTTTTGTCGCGAGCCTTCTTTTGAACCAGTACTTTGTTTGATCGAAGATGGTTGACGTAATTTCATTGGTTTCAGCTAGAGCTTCAAACGATCAAAAACGACTACAAAATTAAAAGCAAGAGTTGTGATATAACATTTCGACTGAGAATTATCTGATGCGTGGCGACTATTTTTAGGGATTTCATTAAATTTACAATTCCAAAAAATAGTTTTCTGTAAACGAAATGTCCATTTTCAAAAATTTTAAAATGTTTACATAAAAAGCTATCGAATATGGTATTTGAATAACTAGTAATTTTATGTCAGCCAACATTATTCTACAATGCAAAATTACGCACGCTATATAATATGAGAATTTTTGAAACCAAAGATCATATTTGTTGTTTTTCAAGCAATTAATTAATAGTCTTTAAGAACAAGTTGGCTCAAAGCCAAAAAGCCTCATCTATGAAACAAATTTTATATTGGAAAATAAACTAATTCCTTGTTAGCCAAAAATAATAAAATAATTGTTTTTATGGAATTTTTCAAAAACTAATTAATAGATGCTTATAAAATGCTATATTTTTTTATAACCAATAAAATATTTACATAAACAAAAACAATGAAGTCCGTTTAGAGAGTATGGTGGAGCTCCAGAGCTCGGGGAGTTGTTTTAAAGCTTCAAAAATTAAAGCTTCAGAGGAACGTCACCATAAAATAAGTTCTATACTGTCAAAATTGATAATTTGTTTACAGGATTTTTATTATATATTTTTCAAAAATTTTATTGTTTTCTTACATTCATTTACTCATATATTTTTGTATCAATGATGTTCAATAAACTAAAAATATTGTTCAGGGACTGTCTCCATTAAACGTGAAAGTTATTTCATATCTCATAATGGATTCTTATTTATAAAGGAGAAGGGGAAAGCAGGTCTTCTTAACGACTACAAGGTATTAAGATTTGAAGTCGCGGAACGTTTGAAATTTGCGTCATTTGACGGTGAGAATTTTTTAAATTAATTTTTTTGCAAAATTATTTTTTTAGTTTTTGCGTTAAAAGATTGATTTAAATAGTGTATAAAAAGATTCAGACTTGCTTAATATCCATCGTTGTTATATATCGCCAAAAAACCTACTGATTTACAAATTTTTAGCCGCCCTCAAACTTTGACTTAAAATCTAACTAATTGTGTATACCAGAAAAAAATTTAAACAGTAATAAAAAAAACGGTTCAAAAATTTTTCAAGTGAAAAATTTTTCTCAAATACGTTGGGTGAAAACCCTGCGGTGTTCACCCGAAAAAAAATCATTCTTCTGAAGAAAAACTCGTCGTGGTTTCGAAACGTCAAATAAATAAACTATTTTTCTAAAAAAATTGCCCAACATTAGTCTTATTTGAAATAACTTAGCATGTTGGGAACACCGCTAAATTTTTAATAATACTTTGAAACAACAAATTTTAATTAATTTCTGTCCACAAATAAACAATTTTTGATTTTAAGGAATCATCAAGCAGTGCATTTTTATTTATTTGATATGGCCTAAACATTTCTGAACAGTAGAAAAAGCAATTTAAAATTGAAAACTAAGCGCTCCTTGTTAAATTTTGAATTAATTTAGTACTCATTATTTTAAATTCTGCTTATTTCCACAGAAAGTATCGCAGTTTTTTTTTTGTTTAGTGCTTTATTTTTAAATTATACACTAAACAATATGATTTTATGAATTATAAATTTTTAGTTTATAAAATAAATAAAAATTAAATGAAAATTATTCCAAAACCAAAATGCCAATTTGCTTATTTTTTTAAAAAAAAGCAAAAAAAAAATTAAATTAATATTTGGTTACAGATTTTACAAAATAACTTTATTTTGTTAGATTTGGCGCTTCCTGAGAGCCTTTGAGACGAATTTATTACCTTTGAGATCGAATGTAAAATAGGTTTAAGTTATTTAACAAGTGTAACCAACTGGTCCTGGATTTTTTATTAATAAAAACACAATATTTTTAGCTTTTATTACCAACAAACTAAAAAATAGATATAAAGACGTTCCTGTTACAGATGAAACTAGGGTTATTTTACAAGCTAACGAGGGCCAAGGTAACTACATTCACGCGTCTTATGTCATGGATCAAAAGGTTAAAAGGTAAGGTTGTCGATTTTTATGTAAAGCAGGAAGAACTGTGATATAGTGTTTTTGAAGCAGAGCGAAACTAGGCGCCGACATTTTTGGAAATAAAAAATATAAGTTGGTGGTTTTATTATGTTTTTAAATTCAGGTCAGAGTTTGCTTAAAGGTGCGGGGCGGAATCAAACTTTTTGTCTTCGATTTTTATATTTTTTTGTGAAAACGTTACCCCTGCCCCCAATAGCCCACAAAAATTTTTCAACAAAATATCTCCAGTGTTTCAGGTTGTTATGATCCCCCGAAATGGCGTTTTTCGACAATTCTGTACGTGATAAGTTGCTCAATGGGTATAATTTTTACGTTATAAATTATTTACTCAAAGAAAGCGGATATTTTTTTACTTTAATTTGATACCTTGATCGTTAAGATTGGTGCAATATTTGTGGAAATGTTGCGTGTCCTGTACAAAAACCCGCAACTTACAAAATAGCCGCTTTCTTTAAAGGAGCACTGTCACAAATCAAATTCCTATAACGCCCGAACCGGACTGCTTCTTTAATACCAAACCTACCTAACTCAACTTTGGTATTTAGACTGCTCCACTACAAGGCTACAACATTTTTAAATTTCAGCTGAATCGGTTCAGTATTAAAGGAGCAGTCCGGTTTGGGCGTTATAGGAATTTGATTTGTGACAGTGCTCCTTTAAGTGTGTAATTTGTAACGTAAATAATTATACCCATTGAGCAGTTTGTCACGTACAGAATTGTTGAAAAACGCCATTTTGGGGTGTCATAATTCCTGAACCAATGAAGATATTTTATTGAAAAAAATTTTGTGGGCTATTGGGGGCAGGGGTAAAGTTTTCACAAAAAAATTATCAAAATCGAAAACAAAAAGTTTGACTCCGCACCGCACCTTTGAGATATTGCAGCTTTATACTTTCAATTTTATTCTTTTACCAAATCTGTGTTTTTCAAGAAATTTTGTAGAAACATAATTAAACAAATAAAATAATAGTTCATGATTGAGAAAATGTCCGTTTTGGTCTTTTTTATTTAAAAACTAATAATTTTAATTTCAGCGTTCATTTCAAATTTACAATTTTTTACTTAGCCCTTCATAGTTTTCTATCAAAAACTTAAATTATAAGTCGAATCACTCAATTAAATATGTTTTAAAAAATACCCAATGAAGTATGTTTTAAACAGCCTTTAAATTGTTCTTTTTAAAGCTTATAAGAATGATAACATTTGTAACCTAATTTTGAAGTTATAATGATAAAAACCGAAAGGGTTTAAAATTTTTTGTTTTTAAAATGATTAAATTTAAGTCTTTAATCTTTGAGAAAAATTATCTGTTTAATAAAATTAATGAGGTTGCTTTTATGCTTTATTAGATCATTTTTAATGATTTAATAATAAGTGAAATTTAATAAGTGAAATTTATATAAAGTGTACTGTTTTCTGTACACAAAATAGTTTTCTGCCACAAATTAATGAAATTTATACATAATGTACAGTTTTCTGCCCACAAAATAGTTTTTGAGTGTTATGCTCCACCGAAATCGGGATTAACCCGTTTCTGTTATTACCTCTTCCTCAATTACAACTGTGAAACCTTCATATGACCTTTGTCGTACTCCCGTCATACATAATTTTTTGCGCGAGTAGTGCCTAGTAAGCGAGCAAAGTGAAATGGATAAAGCGGTACGGTAGAAATATGCAGATTTTTCTCACGGATACAGTGTATAACGTAGGATATTTCATGTTGCAAAAATTTGCATATTGCTATCGTACAGCTTTAACCATTTCAATTTGCGTGCTCACCGGGCACTATTCGCGCACAAAAAACTATGTATGACGGCATTACGCCCTAGATCATGAGTAGTTTACCGCGGTAAGGTTTACGTACGACAATTGGCATAAAATACCACCATCATAAAACGAAGGTTTCACCTTTGTGGTACAAAGGTTTCACGGTTGTAACAGGAGAAAAGGCCATCACGGGAACGGGCTAAGTTTACCCAACATTTTTGCTTACACTTCCTGTTTTTAGCGAAAAAAGTATTTACAATAAAGGTGTAAAATTAGAGTAGCCGCTTTCTTTGGCTGTATATTTTTTCACTTAAATTTTTATACCCAATGAGCAATCTTTCATGTACAGAATTGTCAAAAAGCGCCATTTTGGAGGGTCATATCTCCTAAACCACTGGAGATATTTTGATGAAAACATTTTTGTGAACTATTGGGGGGCAGGGGTTAAGTTTTCACAAAAAATCATTAAAATCGAAGAAAATGTTTGACTCAGTACGACCTTTAGTGATGTTCCAATGTCATTATCCGGAGCTCCGGCCATTTAATACGGAGGAAGATATGTAGCTTCGGAAATCGCTTCTAAATGAGCGGTTTTAAAATTATTTAAGCTTAAAATACTGTTAAAATTACTCTATTTGCATTTTTAAAACTTTTTCTAGCGTTTTAAATGAGCTTCAAAAAAAAATTAATTTACCAAATAATTTTGACGAAATAAAATTGAATTTAGTACAAAAATAGGACGGAGCTGCGGAGCTCCGGGGTGTGCTCCGGACCTCCTAAAAACGGAGCTCCGCTCCGGAGCTCAGAGCTCGCAGCTTCGGGGCACATCCCTACTTTAAACACATTTCAAAAGTGCCTTTACTGTTACTTCCATTCAGATTGAATATTTTTACTTTTTCTACCTGGCAGCAATTTATAAATAATGGCAGAAAAGATTAAAAACTGTAGGCTAATAGTTATATCTCAAAAAAAAAGATTTGAAAAAAATAATATAAATGGTATATATGATAATATGGAACTGTCACAACTCCCGCTGTGTTAATGTTTCAGAAATTTGACGTCTTATAAATACGAGTTGTAATGTAACACTGTCGAGCGATGGTGTAACGCAGCACGTCAGTCAATGAGGTACTGAGGCTGGAGATTACAGGTTCAAGTCCTGTATAGTGTTGTAAAAAGTTACTTTTACTTTTACTTAAAGTAATAAAAGTAACGGATTTTGGATTACTTTTACTTTTACTTTTACTCGACTTTTAAAATTTCAAATACTTTTACTTTTACTCTTACTCGACTTTTGAAATTTCAAATACTTTTACTTTTACTCTTACTCGGATTTTCCACTGCAAATACTTAAATTAATTTAAGTAAAGCTTAAGTAATTTCAATGGGTTGATTTCCTATGAACTTGTTATAAAGTAAATGGCAAAAGACAATTTTTTATGCCGCTAACGCGCTAAAACCATTTATTTTGACTAAAAAACTTATTAAAATGATAATTATGCATAAATTTAGCAAAAAAACTTTAGAACGGAGCTCTGGAGCTCCAAAAACCGGTATTTTGCTCCGGTTCAAAATTACTTTTATTATACTTTTACTCTTACTTTTACTTAAAAAAATAGGTCTTACTTTTACTTTTACTTTACTTAAATAAAATTTTGACCATTACTTTTACTTTTACTTTACTTAAATTAAAAAATCACAAATTACTTTTATTCTTACTTTACTTAAATTAAAATTTTTCAATTTACTTTTACTTTTACTTAAAATAATTCAAAATCAATACTTTTTACAACACTAGTCCTGTATCGCTCATTTTTCAGCCAAAAAAGCTAAAAACAGCAAATTGTTTCGCAATCTTTCTTTCAAAAACTCGATTTATTTGGCCTCATATTTCTGGACGTTACATTTGGTGAGCGATACACGTCCATTGGTACACCACATATGTGCCCTTGCCCGCCTTGCCGTGAGCGGAAGGTTGAAACTAGGGTTAGCTCTAAGGAGCAGGGCGTGGACTAGTGGTGGACGTGTGGCTCGGACCTTATATGGTTGTCAGATTGGAAGGCTGCGCGCTTCAATCTTGGTGGGAAGGTGTCACAACTTCCGCTGTGTTAATGTTTCAGAAATATGACGTCTTATAAATACGAGTTGTAATGTAACACTGTCGAGCGATGGTGTAACGCAGCACGTCAGTCAATGAGGTACTGAGGCTGGAGATTACAGGTTCAAGTCATGTATCGCTCATTTTTCAGGCAAAAAAGCTAAAAACAGCAAATTGTTTCGCAATCTTTCTTTCAAAAACTCGATTTATTCGGCCTCATATTTCTGGACGTTACAGAACACATCGTAAAGAAAAGATTCACATTGCATTTGTTTCAGATTTATATGCACGCAAGGTCCCCTAAAAGATACTGCAGGAGAATTTTGGCATATGGTATGGCAAGAAGAGGTACTTGTGTATTGCTCAAATTTCTTTATTCTATAATATTGAATAACTTGACCTAGTTAATAATGCTTAAATAACTTGAACCCTGGATTTTCGTTTCAAAGTAAACTGATACAAACAGCAAAACAATCTATTATTTTTTCCTAAATTTTAAACGAAATATTCTAGAAGAATAATACTAATATATCTTTTACGCTTGTTTTTTTGTATATTACTTGGGAATAAATTATCATAAATAACCATGAATAAGTTATATTAGCATTAAATCAACTAATATGGAATATCCATCGCCGACCCGCTTCAGCTATAAAAAAATCAACTAATAAAGCAACTTTTTAACAAATCTCGGTTTTAAAAATCTAAACAAATTATTGTAATTTTTTATTAGAAGACTAATTTTCCAATTAAGACGTTTAAAAAAACCAAAATAAAACGAATGCGCGAATGTACGTCAATTTTTTACATGGACATGAAATAGTTTATTTTTTATATTATAATACTGAAATAAAAAAATTAAAAGTTATAATAAAACGATTGCGCGAATGCGCGTCCATTTTTTACATGAACATGCAATAGAATATTTTTTATATTATAATACTGAAATAAAGAAATTAAAAGTTATATGCGAATGCACATCCATTTTTTACATGGACATGCAACAGAATATTTTTTATATTATAATACTGAAATAAAGAAATTAAAAGTTATATTAAGAAATAATGTTTTTTTAATAAAGAAATAAAAAATATTGTTGCAAAACAAATTTAAAACACGTTCTTCCTATGAATTTTTTTCTTAGACGATGGGCTATTAACCGGAAATATATACCTCGGGGCAGTTAAATACCAAAATATGAGCGAAATACAAATGAAATACGTTATTGTACCAAGGTAACAATATAATTCCGAAAATCACAATTAACACATATCTTATTTTTAACTTCCGAAAACTGACACATTTAAAAAAATTATGTGCGTAAACAGAACGAATTTCAGAAATAATTCCTGCGCAATACCCCGGTAAGGACGAGGTTCCTGAATTTGGAAAAACGGTTTTACCTGCCTCCTACATGCCTCTCTCGGAAGTTTTGCTGCCTCCTACCTGCCTCCGAAGCAGTTTTAGCTGCCTCCTACCTGCCTCATAACCTGTATATGCTTTTACATGGGAGGCAGGGTCACCTACCTCTTACCTGCCCTCCAAGGCAGTTTTACCTGCCTCAACCCTGCCTCCATGCTGCCTACGAGGCAGTTTCACCTGACTTTTTCCTGCCTTTATTCTTCGGGAGCCAGATTCAAGAGCCGTCTATACCGAGATACAACAATACTCTACCTGTTCCAGTTGAAATAGGAAAATTTACTTAATTCAAATATTGTTTTTTTTTTTAACTTTAGGTTGTTCTTATTGCAACGCTTGTGCAAAACAATTTAAAACAGCAAAAGCAAATGCCATCAGTACTGGGGGCTCGACTCAGGGAGTATAAAAATATATGGTGATATATTCCTAAAAACAATGGATGTGAAAAAAACGGGGGACGTAAGTACAGGGTAGTGCATTTAATTTCGGCACTTTTCTTAATTGGGCATTTTTGATTTCGGACTATATCTTCTATAATCCTGGACGGAATACTGACATTTGATAGCTCAAATGAGAGCTAATTATATGTAGATGACTGTTGTGAGCTTTTTTTGATATCTTATGATATTTTTATATAAAATTGTGTGATTTATAAAAAAACCAAATTGTTACTCGTTTTTAGAACATGGGCATTTTATGATTACACAATAAATTGGTTTAAAAATTAACCTGTTCTCGTAAAATTTAGTCTTTTTTCAGAATTTTTAGTCCCCTCCTGCGTCTGTGGTGAGCAATCGTTATAAAATAAAATCGTGTAATTTCGGCACACATATTGCTGTCTGCTGCTAAAACCAGAACATCTATAACCGTTAAAAAATAATATTTAGGTTCTAATTTTACCTGAGTTACGTTGGAAGTTTTGTTCTTTTGTTACTTTTAATTTTTTAAAACTGCCGAAATTAAATACACTTTTTTCCCAAATTACAAAAAACAACAATTTGTTTTCAGTTGTTTCGAGCAATAGTTTAGGTAAAAACGGGTTGAATTAAGTGGTCGGGAGTGAAATTGTAGTTGTAAATGGTTAAAAGACAACTTTGAAATGTGTAGGGGTCATAGCACTGCACTCAAACTCAATTAGTGGGTATCTTTTAAAAAGTGCCGAAATTAAATGCGCTTTTTTTCCCAAATTACAAAAAATAACAATTTGTTTCGGTCGTTTCAAACAATATATTCGGTGCACATAGGGTAAAATCTTAATTATTCTAGAATATGGTTTTTCATACCACATCTTGTAAACGCAAATATAAATTACAAAACACCTATTGGCACACCGTTTTTGATGATTAATTAGTTGTAATCTGAAAAGAGTTCCGAAATTAAATGCAACTTTTTCCATAACAACAAAAAAATATTTCAAAATTCTGAGAATTTCTCTCCAATTTATTTGATTCCAATTCCGAAATTATGTACACACTTAAACACTAGGATGCTAAAGCGTTTTAAACAAATATTAAAGTGCATAACACAAACTACAATTGGTTTTAGGCGTCTTATTTTTTCATTGAAGTTTGGGAGAAAATTGCCGAAATTAAATGGTTTTCGATACACTATTTCTAAACATCATATCTTCGCAAATTCTTCATAAAATAAACGAAATTTTATATGCATTCCCTCCACGCCTTGAGGCGTAAATTTAACGATTCTCAATGTTTATGTGGTTATTTTTACCCAAATTTAACGTATTTAAAAATACCCGTCATTTTGTGTCAATTTTTCTCATTTTGATACCATTTGGCATTTTAGCTGTAACTTTTTGCCAGTTACACGTTGAACAACAAGTAAAGGCTTAAATTAAAGAAAACTGTCTGGAGATAAAATATAGGGTTTTAGTTTGAAAATCATGATTTTTTGACTGAAAACAATCGATTGTTTATAAAGTGCCAAAATTAAATGCATACATTTAATTTTGGCAATTTTCCATTTTATTTGAAAAAAACTGAGTTAATTAAGTTAAAAACAAATTTCGTAAGTAAAACTTTTATGACGCAACGCAGTATTGTAAAAGCTTCAAAATGAGCTATCAAAATGAAAATCGGGCCGTACAGTGAAAAGTTACATTGGAAACACGAAAAAGTGCTGAAATTAAATGCACTACCCTATTAAAATGTTAATTGTTTAAATTTTAAAAATTTTCGATTCTGTTTAAAATTAACTTTAAATGAATGGGCATATTTGCTAAACGAAAAGAAATAGGTAAATTACTATTTTGATAGTTATACAAACACTAGATTAACCACAAATTTCAAATCTAAAAATTAACTCTTTTAAACATAATTTTTTGTTTATGATAATTTTTTTTGAATATTTTCCAGATTTGTATATACAGTCAAAAACAAAAATAAAGGTAGTTTTTTATGCCCGTCGTATAGCGATGTGATGACGAGGTAGGTTCCCGTAGGTGCAATGAAGCAACCCGCGCTTTTGAAAAAACGGAATAAAGAAAAGATCAGGGTTAGACCACAGCCGCTTTTCTTTCTGTTTGCTAATGCGCCCCGCGTTTAAGTGTTTAGAGGTATAGTAATGGCTGATTTTTTTATTCGCTCCTCCATTCATGGTATTAGATCTTGAATAACTCGGGAGCAGATTTTTGCAATAGCGGCTTCATCAATATTGTCTGGAGGTTTTATGCCAGCTTCCAGCTTTTCAACACGGCTCAGCAAGTCATGTAAAAGTAAAAGTAATCCAAAATCCGTTACTTTTATTACTTTAAGTAAAAGTAAAAGTAATTTTTTGCAATACTACTTTTTACCAGGAAAGTGTTTCTGGGGGAAAAAGAAAGGGGCAAAAGAAACCCCGCGACACCAGCTATGGGTGCTTAATCCCTTTTGCGCAAATGGGTTTAATGCTTAATCCAAAACGCATTATCAACACTGTTGCTAGGATAGAATTTTGGTTCAAAGCCTCACCTTCTATGAAGGATTTATAGGCAGATCATTTTTTATACATTTTGTTCTGTTGCAGTTAAATATTTATTGCTAAAAAAATATTTTTTAGCAGATATTTTGCAGAAGGACTTTTGTACATCGTTTAAGCCAAAAACTAAGGCCAAGCTCAAACCTTTATCTTTCATGCTTCAAGTTCCAAAATTTTTATATGCGTTAATACATTGAGATTAAACTAAAAGCAAAGAATTAAATACAAAATAAATTTATTATAGTGATACTCTCGTTTTTAAAAACAAGTATAATAAGTACATTAGTAAAATTTAAAAACTCAGTGACATGACTCAAAATGGAACCTATACACTCCCCTAGATTATTAGTAAGTTCGCGGCCTTGTTTTAAATTTTTTTTTGGTATATTGTATAAATTTAATAAAAATATAACACTGTGATTATAAATGAATACTGTATATTAAATTTTTTACGTTTGATAATAAGAAATGACAGCAGATACAGAAAATAAGGTTTTATAAAATTAAGTTAGTTACTCCAATACCTTGGTTTGCGGTCAGCCATTAGGTCGACCAAATCACAAATGTTTTTCTCAAAACTGGGTTGCCCATGGTCAGGCCAATCGTCATATGCCAAATGTAATACATATCGTTTTTTATCGTTTTTGGTGATTCTAAGACTGGTTTGTGTTACCTATAGATTAAAATTTTTAAAAGCATACATGAGGTCAAATCTAGGCTATCAGTTTGTACAGTCCTGAGCGGAAACAAAGTTAGTTTTTAAACGCACCATAATGCAGCCATAATGCTAGCACAGCGCTTAAACGGTTGTGATAAGAGGCGTTTAGAAGATTGCTAATATAATGAAAAATTCGCAAATGGACTATAGGCACCTTGCACTGGAACTCGGTTTATACATGAAGTATGCAATATGCATAAGCGTCACCGTAACGGATAATTACCGTATCTCCTACTTATCTTTCATAGTATGCAGATTAACCGATCGAAAGCGCGCGAAATTTTGATAGGTTGATCTGAATACTACAAAAGATAAGTAGGAGATACGGTAATTATCCATTATGGGGACACTTATGTATATTGCATACTTCATGTATAAACCGAGTTCCAGTGCAAGGTGCCTATACGCCGTTTCCCTTGTGTTCGTTTTGCACCGTTTATGCTCGCCCAGTTTAGCGAGCGATTAAAAGGTATAATGCCATACAAAAGGCACACAGCAGATTTAGTTATTTATTATTTTGATGTTTAAATTATACAAAGGCATAACACAATTTATTTTACTTCAAATTATTTTTTTGAATATTAAAAAGAACACACAACAATTGTTTATTTTGTTTTTTTTTATCTAAGGTTTTTGATGTAAAATAGTGTGTTTGAAAATTTTGAAATCATTTGTTTTAAGTGTGCAAAAATTTTTATTAGCGTAAAATTCTCATAAAACATTCATATTAGTATATTTGCATTTGTCGACTATATTAATTGCATTTAAAGACTATTATTACTGTAATAATCCAGCCTTGCCAGAAGTGACAAACTAATCATAAAAAATTACTTACACCTTAGTTTCAATACATTTACAAAATTATTTAGGTCAAAAAATCATTCTTAAATTAAATAATAATAATCCGGCAAGTTTAAAAATTTCTGAATAAAAACTAACATAACACAACAAACGTATCAAATTTAAAATAATTAAAATTTCTAAAATTTGGCAAATCTAGATATTTATTCTTTGGTAAAATGCTTTTCTAATAAAAAATTCTTTGTGAAGTTCTAACAATTTTTTTTTAAATTATAAAAAACGGCTTCATTGCAAAATACCAGCACAGTTAAGCTTATTTTCGATAAATTAAAAAGATGTCAGTGAGTAAAAAATAAAATATTTAATAAACCATGTTCTGCACAGCTAATATTAACCCATTTTCGCCCTCTTTTTACCTTTTATTTAAAAAAAATCAGCCATTCTATACCTCTAAACACTTTAAACGCGGGGCGCATTAGCAAACAGAAAGAAAAGCGGCTGTGGTCTAACCCTGATCTTTTCTTTATTCCGCTTTTCAAAAGCGCGGGTTGCTTCATTGCACCTACGGGAACCTACCTCGTCATCACATCGCTATACGACGGGCATAAAAAACTACCTTTATTTTTGTTTTTGACTGTATATACAAATCTGGAAAATATTCAAAAAAAATTATCATAAACAAAAAATTATGTTTTAAAAGAGTTAATTTTTAGATTTGAAATTTGTGGTTAATCTAGTGTTTGTATAACTATCAAAATAGTAATTTACCTATTTCTTTTCCGTTTAGCAAATATGCCCATTCATTTTAAAGTTAATTTTAAACAGAATCGAAAATTTTTAAAATTTAAACAATTAACATTTTAATAGGGTAGTGCATTTAATTTCAGCACTTTTTCGTGTTTCCAATGTAACTTTTCACTGTACGGCCCGATTTTCATTTTTGATAGCTCATTTTGAAGCTTTTACAATACTGCGTTGCGTCATAAAAGTTTTACTGTACGAAATTTGTTTTTAACTTAATTAACTCAGTTTTCAAATAAAATGGAAAATTGCCGAAATTAAATGTATGCATTTAATTTTGGCACTTTATAAACAATCGATTGTTTTTAGTCAAAAAATCATGATTTTCGAAAATTTAAAACCCTATATTTTATCTCCAGACAGTTTTCTTTAATTTAAGCCTTTACTTGTTGTTCAACGTGTAACTGGCAAAAAGTTACAGCTAAAATGCCAAATGGTATCAAAATGAGAAAAATTGACACAAAATGACGGGTATTTTTAAATACGTTAAATTTGGGTAAAAATAACCACATAAACATTGAAATCATTTAAATTTACGCCTCAAGGCGTGGAGGGAATGCATATAAAATTTCGTTTATTTTTATGAAGAATTTGCAAAGATATGATGTTTAGAAATAGTCTATCGAAAACCATTTAATTTCGGCAATTTTCTCCTAAACTTCAATGAAAAAATAAGGCGCCTAAAACCAACTGTAGTTTGTGTTATGCACTTTAATATTTGTTTAAAACGCTTTAGCATCCTAGTGTTTAAGTGTATACATAATTTCGGAATTGGGAACAAATAAATTAGAGAGAAATTCTCAGAATTTGAAATATTTTTTTGTTGTTATGGAAAAAGTTGCATTTAATTTCGGAACTTTTTTAGATTACAACTAATTAATCATCAAAAACGGTGTGCAATAGGTGTTTTGTAATTTATATTTGCGTTTACAAGATGTGGTATGAAAAACCATATTCTAAAATCATAATTTTACCCTATGTCACCGAATATATTGCTTGAAACGACCGAAACAAATTGTTATTTTTTGTAATTTGGGAAAAAAGCGCATTTAATTTCGGCACTTTTTAAAAGATACCCACTTAATTGAGTTTAAGTGCAGTGCTATGACCCCTACACATTTCAAAGTTGTCTTTTAACCATTTACAACTACAATTTCACTCCCGACCACTTAATTGAACCCGTTTTTACCTAAACTATCGATCGAAACAACCGAAAACAAATTGTTATTTTTTGTAGTTTAGGAAAAAAGTGTATTTAATTTCGGCAGTTTTAAAAATTTAAAAGTAACAAAAGAACAAAACTTCTAACGAAACTCAGGTAAAATTAGAACCTAAATATTATTTTTTAACCGTTATAGACGCTTTGGTTTTAGCAGCAGACAGCAATATGTGTGGCAAAATTACACGATTTTATTTTATAACGATTGCTCACCACAGACGCGACTAAAAATTCTGAAAAAAGACTAAATTTTACCAGGACAGTTTAATTTTTAAACCAATTTATTGTGTAATCATAAAATGCCCATGTTCTAAAAACGAGTAACAATTTGGTTTTTTATAAATCACACAATTTTATATAAAAATATCACAAGATATCAAATAAAAAGCTCACAACAGTCATTTACATATAATTAGCTCTCATTTGAGCCATCAAATGTCGTATTCCGTCCAGGATTATAGAAGATATAGTCCAAAATCAAAAATGCCCAATTTAGAAAAGTGCCGAAATTAAATGCACTACCCTGTACTTACGTCCCCCGTTTTTTTCACATCCATTGTTTTTAGGAATATATCACCATATATTTTTATACTCCCTGAGTCGAGCCCCCAGTACTGATGGCATTTGCTTTTGCTGTTTTCAATTGTTTTGCACAGCATTACAATAAGAACAACCTAAAGTTAAAAAAAAAACAATATTTGAATTAAGTAAATTTTCCTATTTCAACTGGAACAGGTAGAGTATTGTATCTCGGTATAGACGGCTCTTGAATCTGGCTCCCGAAGAATAAAGGCAGGAAAAAGTCAGGTGAAACTGCCTCGTAGGCAGCATGGAGGCAGGGTTGAGGCAGGTAAAACTGCCTTGGAGGCAGGTAAGAGGTAGGTGACCCTGCCTCCCATGTTAAAGCATATACAGGTTATGAGGCAGGTAGGAGGCAGCTAAAACTGCTTCGGAGGCAGGTAGGAGGCAGCAAAACTTCCGAGAGAGGCATGTAGGAGGCAGGTAAAACCGTTTTTCCCAATTCAGGAACCTCGTCCTTACCGGGGTATTGCGCAGGAATTATTTCTGAAATTCGTTCTGTTTACGCACATAATTTTTTTAAATGTGTCAGTTTTCGGAAGTTAAAAATAAGATATGTATTAATTGTGATTTTCGCAATTATATTGTTACCTTGGTACAATAACGTATTTCATTTGTATTTCGCTCATATTTTGGTATTTAACTGCCCCGAGGTATATATTTCCGGTTAATAGCCCATCGTCTAAGAAAAAATTCATAGGAAGAACGTGTTTTAAATTTGTTTTGCAACAATATTTTTTATTTCTTATTAAAAAAACATTATTTCTCATATAACTTTTAATTTCTTTATTTCAGTATTATAATATAAAAAATATTCTGTTGCATGTCCATGTAAAAAATGGATGTGCATTCGCATATAACTTTTAATTTCTTTATTTCAGTATTATAATATAAAAAATATTCTATTGCATGTTCATGTAAAAAATGGACGCGCATTCGCGCAATCGTTTTATTATAACTTTTAATTTTTTTATTTCAGTATTATAATATAAAAAATATTCTATTGCATGTCCATGTAAAAAATTGACGTGCATTCGCGCATTCGTTTTATTTTGGTTTTTTTTTAAACGTCTTAATTGGAAAATTAGTCTTCTAATAAAAAATTACAATAATTTGTTCAGATTTTTTAAACCGAGATTTGTTAAAAAGTTGCTTTATTAGTTGATTTTTTTTATAGCTGAAGCGGGTCGGCGATGGATATTCCATATTAGTTGATTTAATGCTAATATAACTTATTCATGGTTATTTATGATAATTTATTCCCAAGTAATATACAAAAAAACAAGCGTAAAAGATATATTAGTATTATTCTTCTAGAATATTTCGTTTAAAATTTAGGAAAAAATAATAGATTGTTTTGCTGCTTGTATCAGTTTACTTTGAAACAAAAATCCAGGGTTCAAGTTATTTAAACATTATTAACTAGGTCAAGTTATTCAATATTATAGAATAAAGAAATTTGAGCAATACACAAGTACCTCTTCTTGCCATACCATATGCCAAAATTCTCCTGCAGTATCTTTTAGGGGACCTTGCGTGCATATAAATCTGAAACAAATGCAATGTAAATCTTTTCTTTACGATGTGTTCTGTAACGTCCAGAAATATGAGGCCGAATAAATCGAGTTTTTAAAAAAAAGATTGCGAAACAATTTGCTGTTTTTAGCTTTTTTGGCTGAAAAATGAGCGATACAGGACTTGAACCTGTAATCTCCAGCCTCAGTACCTCATTGACTGACGTGCTGCGTTACACCATCGCTCGACAGTGTTACATTACAACTCGTATTTATAAGACGTCATATTTCTGAAACATTAACGCAGCGGGAGTTGTGACAGTTCCATATTATCATATATACCATTTATATTATTTTTTTCAAATCTTTTTTTGAGATATAACTATTAGCCTACAGTTTTTAATCTTTTCTGCCATTATTTATAAATTGCTGCCAGGTAGAAAAAGTAAAAATATTCAATTTGAATGGAAGTAACAGTAAAGGCACTTTTGAAATGTGTTTAAAGTAGGGATGTGCCCCGAAGCTGCGAGCTCGGAGCTCCGGAGCGGAGCTCCGCTTTTAGGAGGTCCGGAGCACACCCCGGAGCTCCACAGCTCCGTCCTATTTTTGTACTAAATTCAATTTTATTTCGTCAAAATTATTTGGTAAATTAATGTTTTTTTGAAGCTCATTTAAAACGCTAGAAAAAGTTTTAAAAATGCAAATAGAGTAATTTTAACAGTATTTTAAGCTTAAATAATTTTAAAACCGCTCATTTAGAAGCGATTTCCGAAGCTCCATATCTTCCTTTGTATTAAATGGCCGGAGCTCCGGATGATGACATTGGAACATCACTAAAGGTCCTACTGAGTCAAACATTTTCTTCGATTTTAATGATTTTTTGTGAAAACTTTACCCCTGCCCCCCAATAGTTCACAAAAATGTTTTCATCAAAATATCTCCAGTGGTTTAGGAGATATGACCCTCCAAAATGGCGCTTTTCGACAATTCTGTACATGAAAGATTGCTCATTGGGTATAAAAATTTAAGTGAAAAAATATACAGCCAAAGAAAGCGGCTACTCTAATTTTACACCTTTATTGTAAATACTTTTTTCGCTAAAAATAGGAAGTGTAAGCAAAAATGTTGGGTAAACTTAGCCCGTTCCCGTGATGGCCTTTTCTCCTGTTACAACCGTGAAACCTTTGTACCACAAAGGTGAAACCTTTGTTTTATGATGGTGGTATTTTATGCCAATTGTCGTACGTAAACCTTACCGCGGTAAACTACGCATGATCTAGGGCATAATGCCGTCATACATAGTTTTTTGTGCGCGAATAGTGCCCGGTGAGCACGCAAATTGAAATGGTTAAAGCTGTACGATAGCAATATGCAAATTTTTGCAACATGAAATATCCTACGTTATACACTGTATCCGTGAGAAAAATCTGCATATTTCTACCGTACCGCTTTATCCATTTCACTTTGCTCGCTTACTAGGCACTACTCGCGCAAAAAATTATGTATGACAGAAGTACGACAAAGGTCATATGAAGGTTTCACAGTTGTAATTGAGGAAGAGGTAATAACAGAAACGGGTTAATCCCGATTTCGGTGGAGCATAACACTCAAAAACTATTTTGTGGGCAGAAAACTGTACATTATGTATAAATTTCATTAATTTGTGGCAGAAAACTATTTTGTGTGCAGAAAACAGTACACTTTGTATAAATTTCACTTATTATTAAATCATTAAAAATGATCTAATAAAGCATAAAAGCAACCTCATTAATTTTATTAAACAGATAATTTTTCTCAAAGATTAAAGACAAAAAAAATTAATCATTTTAAAAACAAAAAATTTTAAACCCTTTCGGTTTTTATCATTATAACTTCAAAATTAGGTTACAAATGTTATCATTCTTATATGCTTTAAAAAGAACAATTTAAAGGCTGTTTAAAACATACTTGATTGGGTATTTTTTAAAACATATTTAATTGAGTGATTCGACTTATAATTTAAGTTTTTGATAGAAAACTATGAAGAGCTAAGTAAAAAATTGTAAATTTGAAATGAACGCTGAAATTAAAATTATTAGTTTTTAAATAAAAAAGACCAAAACGGACATTTTCTCAATCATGAACTATTATTTTATTTGTTTAATTACGTTTCTACAAAATTTCTTGAAAAACACAGATTTGGTAAAAGAATAAAATTCAGAGTATAAAGCTGCAATATCTCAAAGGTGCGGTGCGGAGTCAAACTTTTTGTTTTCGATTTTGATAATTTTTTTGTGAAAACTTTACCCCTGCCCCTAATAGCCCACAAAATTTTTTTCAATAAAATATCTTCATTGGTTCAGGAATTATGACACCCCAAAATGACGTTTTTTAACAATTCTGTACGTGACAAATTGCTCAATGGGTATAATTATTTACGTTACAAATTACACACTTAAAGAAAGCGGCTATTTTGTAAGTTGCGGGTTTTTGTACAGGACACGCAACATTTCTACAAATATTCCACCAATCTTAACGATCAAGGTATCAAATTAAAGTAAAAAATATCCGCTTTCTTCGAGTAAATAATTTATAACGTAAAAATTATACCCATTGAGCAACTTATCACGTACAGAATTGTCGAAAAACGCCATTTCGGGGGATCATAACAACCTGAAACACTGGAGATATTTTGTTGAAAAATTTTTGTGGGCTATTGGGGGCAGCGGTAACGTTTTCACAAAAAAATATAAAAATCGAAGACAAAAAGTTTGATTCCGCCCAGCACCATTAAGCAAACTCTGACCTGAATTTAAAAACGTAATAAAACCACCAACTTAAATCTTTTATTTCGAAAAATGTCGGCGCCTAGTTTCGCTCTGCTTCAAAAACACTATATCACAGTTCTTCCTGCTTTACATAAAATCGACAACCTTACCTTTTAAACTTTTGATCCATGACATAAGACGCGTGAATGTAGTTACTTTGGCCCTCGTTAGCTTGTAAAATAACCCTAGTTTCATCTGTAACGGGAACGTCTTTATATCTATTTTTTAGTTTGTTGGTAATAAAAGCTAAAAATATTGTGTTTTTATTAATAAAAAATCCAGGACCAGTTGGTTACACTTGTTAAATAACTTAAACCTATTTCACATTCGATCTCAAAGGTAATAAATTCGTCTCAAAGGCTCTCAGGAAGCGCCAAATCTAACAAAATAAAGTTATTTTGTAAAATTTGTAAACAAATATTAATTTGATTTTTTTTTGCTTTTTTTTAAAAAAAATAAGCAAATCGGCATTTTGGTTTTGGAATAATTTTCATTTAATTCTTATTTATTTTTATAAATTAAAAATTTATAATTCAAAAAATTATATTGTTTAGTGCATAATTTAAAAATAAAGCACTAAACAAAAAAAACTGCGATACTTTCTGTGGAAATAAGCAGAATTTAAAATAATGAGTACTAAATTAATTCAAAATTTAACAAGCAGCGCTTAGTTTTTAATTTTAAATTGCTTTTTCTACTGTTCAGAAATGTTTAGGCCATATCAAGTAAATAAAAATGCACTGCTTGATGATTCTTTTAAATCAAAAATTGTTTATTTGTGGACAGAAATTAATTAAAATTTGTTGTTTCAAAGTATCATTAAAAATTTAGCGGTGTTCCCAACATGCTAAGTTATTTCAAATAAGACTAATGTTGGGCAATTTCTTTAGAAAAATAGTTTATTTATTTGACGTTTCGAAACCACGATGAGTTTTTCTTCAGAAGAATGATTTTTTTTTCGGGTGAACACCGCAGGGTTTTCACCCAACGTATTTGTTAAAAATTTTTCACTTGAAAAATTTTTGAACCGTTTTTTTTATTACTGTTTTAATTGTTTTTCTGGTATACACAATTAGTTAGATTTTAAGTCAAAGTTTGAGGGCGGCTAAAAATTTGTAAATCAGTAGGTTTTTTGGCGATATATAACAATGATGGATATTAAGCCAGTCTGAATCTTTTTTACACACTATTTAAATCAATCTTTTAACGCAAAAACTAAAAAAATAATTTTGCAAAAGAATTAAATTAAAAAATTCTCACCGTCAAATGACGCAAATTTCAAACGTTCCGCGACTTCTAATCTTAATACCTTGTAGTCATTAAGAAGACCTGCTTTCCCCTTCTCCTTTACAAATAAAATCCATTCTGGGATGGAATAGGTTTTCACGTTTAATGGAGACAGTCCCTGAACAATATTTTTGTTTATTAAACATCATTGATACAAAAAATATGAGTAAATGAAGGTAAGAAAACAATAAAATTTTGAAAAATATATAATAAAAAAACCTGTAAAAATTTGAATTTTGACAGTATAAAACTTATTTTATGGTGACGTTCCTCTGAAGCTTTAATTTTCGAAGCTTTAAAACAACTCCTCGAGCTCCGGAGCTCCACCATACTCTCTAAACGGACTTCATTGTTTTTGTTTATGTAATTATTTTATTGATTATAAAAAATATAGCATTTTATAAGCATCTATTTATTAGTTTTTGAAAAATGCCATAAAAACAATTATTTCATTATTTTTGGCTAACAAGGAATTAGTTTATTTTCCAATTTAGAATTTGTTTCATAGGTGAAGCTTTTTTGGCTTTGAATCAACTAAATATGATCAGAAAAATATGATCAAAATATGATTTGAAAAACAACAAATATGATCTTTGGTTTCAAAAACCCTCATATTATATAGCG
>JASAMX010006998.1:27500-30225 GCA_030248175.1 Microlaimidae sp. YZB2_3
CAATTTAGTTTTGAATTCATTTGAAATTTGCATATACATTCATAGGTGAGCAGCACAATATGTCAGATAATAAAAACTGTCATTATCTCAATAGATTACTCCAGTTGTCAGTTGTATATGTTTGTTAGGAAAGACCAGCAAACTTAACACCAGTGTTAAGTAATCCGACCATAACTCCACATCCGGAATAAGCCCTATAAAAAACAAAATTAAAATTATAATCATAAACATAATTAATTCTCTAAGAATTTCAGTTAAAGTTTTCTAAAAACTAATTTTGTCCATATATAGAGAAGTAGATGAATGTGAATCAATTTTTAATAAATAAAAAAAACTGCTCCAGATTTATGGCTTTATTAAACATTTAGAAACAATGCTATATTTCAATAGACATAGCCCAAAAACCATTGCTGTAAATTGAAGAAACATAAAAAGTTTTTATACGTGACCTTTAATACCTTGAAAACGGTTGATTACCACCGATTTTTTATTATGGTTTATTGAAAAAAGGATTTTTGACAACAACGTATAAATCAAAGCTTGCGAATATTTAACAATGGTAAAAGTCCTAAAAATTTAAAAGTGACATGGACTACCAAAAACATGAACAATAAAATTTGTTTAGCTTTTAAACGCGGATTTAAACTCAATTTTTTCTCGATTTATTATTTGAGACCTAGCAAAACTACAGACAAAAAATTGAAATATAATTAGATGTCTATAAAATAAGTTGTTTTTTTTCATGGAATGTAAAATTTTTAAGAACTAGGACTAGGTGAAACGTATTTGAAGTCTGTTACTACAAAAAATTGGTAGTTACTATGAAAAAAATGCAAAAATATATTTATAACTGCCAGACATTTGGGTAATACAAAAAAATAATATCAGCTTTTATTGAAGGCCTAATAAAAAAAAATTTAAATAACATAAATTATACATTCAAAAAAAGTTCATTTTTTGGGTATAGTGGGCCATAACATCTCTTACTCAAAAAAGTTGCAAGATATGAAAAAATAACCACAAAATCAAGTATTACGTGACAGAATTTAGGGTTAATAAGATGTTTTATAAGATATTTTCTTTTAGGTCGGTTAAATCAAATTTTGGAACGCGTATGGGAATCCTACCAATTAATTTTTTAACCAGAATAAATTTAAGCCGATTATCAACGACCAAAAAACTTTCCCGAGTTTCCGAAGTACATCAGGGCCCCCAAAAGTCCATAAGATTTGTGTCAGAAATGCTCTGTCCAGCGTAAAGTTGCCCATGATTTTTTTTTTAAATTTTAACAACTTTACGGTAAAAATTTCCGAACCATAAGGTTTAGATCAATTTCTCGTTTAGTCCCCAAATCCTTTTTCTGGTTGCGGAGGAAGGTCGCTTCCATTTTTAGTGAAAAAACGTAGTCCTATACCTCATTCACTTTAATCCGTTCGGTGGTTGGGGAGAAAAGGAACACAAGAAAGAACGGACAAACAGACGCGCGCGCGCGCGCGCGCGCGCGCGCGCGCGCGCGCGCGCGCGCGCGCGCGCGCGCGCGCGCGCGCGCGCCGGACGCGCGCGCGCGCGCGCGCGCGCGCGCGCGCGCGCGCGCGCGCGCGCGCGCGCGCGCGAACGCGCGCGCGCGTGTGTGTGTGCGCGCACACGCACGCGCGCGCGCGCGCGCGCTCCGCGCGCGCGCGCGCGCGCGCGCGCGCGCGCGCGCGCGCGCGCGCGCGCGCGCGCGCGCGCGCGCGCGCGCGCGCGCGCGCGCGCGCGCGCGCGCACGCGCGCGCGCGCGCGCGCGCGCGCTCGCGCGCGCGCGCGCGCGCGCGCGCGTCCGTGTGTGCCGCGCACGCGCGCGCGCGCGCGCGCGCGCGCGCGCGCGCGCGCGCGCGCGCGCGCGCGCGCGCGCGCGCGCGCGCGCGCGCGCGCGCGCGCGCGCGCGCGCGCGCGCGCGCGCTGCGCGCGCGCGCGCGCGCGCGCGCGCGCGCGCGCGCGCGCGCGCGCGCGCGCGCGCGCGCGCGCGCGCGCGCGCGCGCGCGCGCGCGCGCGAACGCGCGCGCGCGGATGTGTGCGCGCACACGCGCCGCTGGCGCGCGCGCGCGCGCGCGCGCGCGCGCGCGCGCGCGCGCGCGCGCGCGCGCGCGCGCGCGCGCGCGCGCGCGCGCGCGCGCGCGCGCGCGCGCGCGCGCGCGCGCGCGCGCGCGCGCGCGCGCGCGCGCGCGCGCGCGCGCGCGCGCGCGCGCGCGCGCGCGCGCGCGCGCGCGCGCGCGCGCGCGCGCGCGCGCGCGCGCGCGCGCGCGCGCGCGCGCGCGCGCGCGCGCGCGCGCGCGCGCGCGCGCGCGCGCGCGCGCGCGCGCGCGCGCGCGCGCGCGCGCGCGCGCGCGCGCGCGCGCGCGTACGTATATTTATATAAATTAATCTATCATCTTTATCGTCTAATATCGAGCTCCTAACTCCGCCGTTTGGAAGAAGCTTTATTACTTAATGTGCGATTCTTAGCTGATTTGAGGTTTCAAATGGGATTCATCATCATGCTCCAACCCTTTAAAAACAAGAACCGGTCATTTAAAGCGAAAAACTGCGCTTGTAATTTTATTCATACTAGAAATATGTTTTCAATTATTTATAGATCTTTTCAGTGTGAATATTTTAATTGCCGAAAGATTATTACGATTTTTTGTAAAAAAAAAGGTCTTAACATTACTTTTATATATTTCAAATTACAAGGATGAATAATAAA
>JASAMX010006999.1:0-39758 GCA_030248175.1 Microlaimidae sp. YZB2_3
ACACAAGATCTACATAATACAGTTTTTAGGATTATTTATTAATTAATATTTATGCTTTTTACAAGAATGTGTTTTCTGAATTATCTAAAGTTGTACATTTTTGCTAGTTTTTCCAAATTAATAACATAAATAATAATATAAATCGTAGCGTTGTTAATTTTAGTGCAAGACAAGGGCGAACAAATTGTAGCCGACTGGTCGAAATCAGTAAAGGAACTGGCAACAAAACTACTGCAGCTTCTTAACTCTTATGTATCAAAAGATGTCAGAACTGCTAGTCTACAAGTGTTGAAACTGATCGTTGAGCTGTACGGTAGTGATAAGGATATTATGTCCTATCTGCTTAATCAAATACACAGCACGCACAACGGATTGTGCAACTCCATTGCTACGTGTAAGTTAATAGACTGTTTGAGTGTTTTACTTTACATATAATGACGCCTTTGTATTTATATAGCATTGTTTAAAAACACATCGTAATGTATTGGTAATGTCGTCACACAGATTTAGTGGTTAGTGGTGGTTTTATTAGTGATTAGTGGTTTCTAGCGATTAAACCAGTTAACTGGTTATTTAATCTGTTTTTTTTTAGATTTGACAGATTATTATTTCCTTTTTTTCCAAGAAATTGTTTGGCATTATTGGCAAATTACTCTTTCAGTGGCAAAGGCAAAAAACGGAACATTGTTGATTAACGTCTGTTTAACTGTCATTTTAATGTGACAAGCCCCGGAAGTTTTATGAACGCCCGATTATTGTTTGTTATACAGGACTTTAGTACTAACTAACGAGCCAAATTGTTAATATGTGACAAAATAAATAATTATTATTGTTTCAGTTTCGTCAGGTCCTTATTTTCCGAAACGAGGACAATCCGGAGAACCGGAAGGTTTAAAAGTTCATCCTCCTCAGCCGATGTTCCACATGTGTCTTCATCCTATGCAGCTAGAAGCAGCTAGAGTAAGATTACTAAAAAAATTATTTTAATCCAAGGACCCTACCTCGTAAACATTGACTATTGACGTCCATTATTGGATTGGTAGTCAAGTTCGTTCACAATCACGATATGCGCTGAACGCTGGCGTTTGATAATTCACGGTGTGGTCACCACTATTTTGAGTTAACTATTAAAGTTTAGATCGCTACCCTAATAAAATATGGAACTATTACAAATTATGGAAAAGGTGAAAAATCTTTGTATCAATGTTCTTCTTAAAGCGTTTTTTGCTCTTCACAGTTTTTCCTTAAAGTTTTTTTGTGTTATAAATCGTGATAACTTAAGAAATCGATTTACTCAATTTCATTTTTTTGGTATTCTGCTTAATACAATTGTAGTATTGTTTTCGTTCTAATAGTATTATAAATAAAAATGTTTAGGGTGTTGATGAAGAGTACGACAAGAATCTGACAGATTATTTCTCACCCTACCATTCTTTTCTGGATAGACTTTTGCGCCAGGCGATAAATTCCTCCTCCAATCCTAAAACCATTGTGGAGCTGAGTTGTATGACCGGAGTAGAAGGAGCCCCGCTGAATTTGGCCCTTTTTCCAAAACTCTGGTTGGATATCAACGGAAAACCGGTAATATGATAGTCTATTAGCTTAATGCTGACAGTTTGCTTTTGAAATATTGTTATCTGACACTTGTGTAACAAGAAATTTGCTTCTTTTCTGTTATGATTTTTGAAAATATTTTTTTGCATTCCACTAAAAAAACTTTCAGAAACAAGAACAAAAGTATAATAGAAATTTACACTTTAAATAAAAGCAGAATCCTAGCTAAATACCAAAAAAAAACGTCAGCAGTTTTTCTTTTTAGGAAAAATTCGAAACACTTTTGGAATTATTCAGAAATTCGGAATACCTGGACAAATATTTATTGACAGTTATAACTGACGAGCCTTCTTCCATAGCAAATAATATCATCGCAGATTTTATAACAACATTTCTTCAAAAGGTTTTAATTGTTTTCTGTTTTTCAGTTGTAAAATAAAAGTAAACTGTTATCTTTATTAATGCAATATAAGTTAAGTTTTAATGGTTAAAGAGTTAAAATTTTTAGCCAAAGTTCCTTCGCTCTTTCAATATGGAAAACAAAGAAACACTTCTTGAAAAAACAGCGGAAATGTTGAAATCGGTCATAATCAATTTTTCGGCTTCCGGCAACATTGAAAACGATTTTATTAATGCTCATCCTAAAATTAAAGCGGTATGTAATAATGTATTTACTAGCCTTGTAAAATGCTCTAAGAATAGAGCAGGAGAAAGGGGCGATTTTTCCCCGGGCGTATGTTTAGACAGAAAAGATGTGGACTAGTCTGAGATGGAGATTATGTGGACTATAGAAAGTTTGCATTTGGTTTGGCCAGCTGCTCACTAAATAAAAATTTCTACCATATGATAATTATTTGTTTATACATTGATCTAATCACACAGCACTGTTGCATTTTTTTTAGTTTGATGGAATGTCAATTGAAAAAATTATACACACAGCAATCTTTGACAAGCGCGAAATCGCCACTTTTTCAAATTTATAGTTGTTTCTTACACATACAAATATAACCTTCAAATTGAAAAAGTGACGATTTCGCGCTTGTCAAAGATTGCTGTGAGTATGATTTTTTCAATTGACATTTCATCAAACTAAAAAAAATGCAACAGTGCTGTGTGATTAGATCAATGTATAAACAAATCATTATCATATGGTAGAAATTTTTATTTAGTGAGCAGCTGGCCAAACCAAATGCAAACTTTCTATAGTCCACATAATCCCCATCTCAGACTAGTCCACATCTTTTCTGTCTAAACATACGCCCGGGGAAAAATCGCCCCTTTTTCCTGCTCTATTCTTAGAGCATTTTTCAAGGCTAGTCTACCACTTTTTTTAATTAAATTAAATTAAAAAATAGCCTAATAAACTATAGTTTTAAGTGCGCAATGACATATGTTTATAATCATAGGTGAGAAAGAGGGGGCAGGGTGGGGTCCACCCCCCTAGCCTCGAAATTTTGGGACCCCCCCCCCACGAAAATCTCGGGGGCCGCCCCCCTCTCCCAAATATCCGAATTTTTTACCCCTGATCCCCCTCTAAAGTTTGAAATCTGAGCCCCCCCCCGGGGAAAATTTTAGGTATTTTTTTATACTACATTTTCTTCCAAAAACGTGAATTTTCATAAGATATTCATGCTTTTAGACCCTTTTTATTCATGACTATGGCTTTTTATTCAATAAAATGTAGTATTATCCTATAAAAAGAACATTTATTAAAGTTATTATGGTTTAAAACTGTTTTGCTTTGGACACCGGACGCCACCTGACCCCCCTCTAGATTTCAAAATTTCGCACCCTGGGTCGACCCCCCTAAAAAGCTAGGGGGGTCCGGACCCCCCTGGGACCCCCCTCCTAGAATTCAAAATTCGATTTACTCCGGGTAACCACCCCCCCTAGCTTCCCCGACCGTGCTCACCTATGTTTATAATCATTCCGGTGCCGAGATATATTTTTTTAAATAAAAAATAATAAGAAGAAGATAAATTAAAATTACAAAATTTACCCACGTTGTTTATTTATTATAGTTAGTGCGGTGCATTTGCGCTCCAGGCAAAGTTTATCTACGTTCTCTAAATATAGTTGGCGCGATGCTGTGTGCCAATGATTGCAATTATAGTTTTTAAAGTAAAAATAATAATAATAATAAGATGATGAACATGAATTACAAAATTTACTCACGTTCTCTAAGTATAGTTGGCGCGGTGCCGTGGGTTAAATTGCAGTGTGGCACCCCGCACCACCGATAATTACCGGCGCGTGGCGCTCCCGCGCCACCGACGCTTATTATTATTTTTTAATAAATAAAACTTTGAATTAATTTTGTCATCAGTAATGCAAGAATTAAAAAAGTACTCTGTTGTTTTCGCCATTTCCGCGCGGTTGAAGCAGATGGCGCTGGGAACTGGTTCCGTTTCTGCCACTAATTAAAACCCGTCTGCTTTTTTTGTGCGGTTTCTATGAAGGGATGTTGGTTGTCTGCTCTGTACAATCCTTATTGTTGCCAAAAGGCTGTCATTGTGCGGTTGGGATTTTTTTTTTATTTGTCTATTTTTCAAATTTTTTATTTTGATCAATAAATCGATAACAAGGACCTAAATGAAAAAAGTGCTTCCTAAGAAAGTTGCGTAATTCCTTCTTCTTTCTAATGAGCCCATGTTTATTTTTGATCAATCAGTAACGAATGAGGAATATCGCTTTTAAGGATGGAGCGTTGGAATAATAATAATAAGAAGAAGAAGAAGAAGAAGGTTCTGAATTTTAAAATTTACCCACGTTCTCTAATAATGGTTGGCGCGGCGCCACGGGGTTAAATCGCCCCGTGGCGCTCCCGCGCCACCCATGATAAAGTTTTGATACCAGCATCTTAGATTGGCAAAACATGTTAACTATTCATTTAACTTAAGATCTATTTGAGGCTCAAGTTTTTACCTTTGTTTAATGACGAATTTAGTGTCAGAATATTTAATAAACACAAAAACACTGCGTTGAGAGGTTTTAGTGTGTAGTGTTGATATTCTGGGTTTATCAAAATGTAAAATAGTTTTACACTTTGATAAACCCAGATTTTTTATTGAAGATCATTTAAAAATAGTAGATTTTTGTTGAAAGTGTTTTTAATACATTTGTACTAAAGTATAACATAACTCTTAGTAATAAACATGATAATAGAATTGTTTTTAGGCCATGGTAATAATTGATATTTTGACCCCAGTGATTGGAAGAGAGCATACAGATGTGACCTCTGAATTAGTAGATTCTTTTGCTCAAATATTGGATCTAATAACATCAGCTTCCTCTAAAAGTTTGTTTTCGAAAATGAAATTTATTCTTGTTTATATGTAAGCATAGGAGGAAAGACTCGTTTTAAATAAATAAATAAATAAATAAATTTATTTTGTCATGTAAATACATAGACAGGAAAGACACAAAAGCTTGTAAACGTTACAGCACTGAAATTTGCATCTACCTATATAAACATTGAAATAAAAGAAAACTACTAAAAAAAACAAAAAAAAACAGAAACCACAGCAATAATCCACCAAAAATGATCAAGACCAACTGCAAAACTATATTGTCAGTAGGATTCCGGACTCCACTGACAAAATAGCCCACACAACCAGCCCTAATCATAATTATTGGTTACTGCAGAAAAAATAAAATTGTTGAATATAAAGATCTAGTACACATTATAAAATACATTCTCATGAAATAATTCATGTAAATTACAAAAACCACGTAAGTTACTATAAAATTTTTGTCTGGTTTGCTCACAAAAATTGGTGCTTAAATCATTCCAAAGCCGAATTGATTGTCGAAGTGCAGAAAAATTAGTTCTCATAAAATGTTTTTGGGACAGCAAATATTCAAAATTATTATTACGCAACCGATCAGATCTTCTGAGATTTTGTTCATTAACAAGAAAAAAGTCTAATTCAGGTGAGCTTCTAAGTCCATGGTGGTAGCAGTAAATTAATCTTGAACGGAAGCTAGCAGCAAGTAAACCAACTGATGTACACCCACTTTTTCTTTGCAAAGCCAGGAAAGGAGATTGATAGTCATTGTGAATCATTCTCAGAGCAGAAAAAAGGGATTTTTCAAGTTTGATGCGATCTTTTAAAAAAATTGGGTAGTAGACAGCCAAACCATAAGACAGCTTTCAGCTTTTAGTTTTCAGCTTTTTGGTTTTAAAACCAAAATTATAGGGAATTTTTTCGGAATTTTTAGAGATTAAACTTTCAAAATCGTGTTTATTAGTCGCAAATGAGTACAAAGGCTACTCGCACGAATTCAAATTGCTAAAATTAGTTAGTTTCTTTTTCAAATTTTTAAGAGTTAAAACTCGGTTGATATAGTTCGATAAGATGAACGACTTAAGACTGTAATTTTATTTGTAATCTTTTAGCGTCAGGGCGGGTGAAAGAGGCAATGGAGACAGTGCACAAAGAAATTAGCGCTATCACATCTTCACTTATCTCCACTTCGGATTCCGATATAGCGGATACTGTAAATCAATCCCGTCTAGATTCCACTCCGTAATGTTATGTTTTTGCTTTACTGTATGGTACTTCACTCAACTGAAAGCTCATTGTTTTTATACGAGACCTATTATTGCCTACCGAAAAAGAAAAAACTCAGTATTTTATTTTATAATAATGCCATTGGTTTCTTTGAGCTGGAGGTTTTATGGTGGTTGTATAAAGATAAATTCGGATAATATAAACAACGTTCGTTTTGTTGAATTGACAAGAAGGTTGCATTGTTGCATTGACATTATAGATAATATTATTGGATTATAAACTTTTGAAAAACTTATTAAATTATCGATCGCTTTTAGAAAACGGAGCGAGTTCTTTCTAACTATATTTTTGTATTTTCTTTAACTTGAATTTTCTTTCCCAAAGTGTACTTTGTTGATTAAGTAATTTTTGTACGTGATATTTGTAATTTAAATGTGTATTTATAAATTTGATTTTTTGTACGGTGAATACATGGCGAACTGTTCGTCTGGACATAAAATAAGTGGCCTTCTGCGCCATACTGTTTAAAAAAAGTACCGGTGTACGTCTATAATCTGCTTAAATATTTATTTCCTTAAATTTAAACAAACTTTTACAATTTGTTTTTTATAATATTTCTACATTTTCTTTATAAACATAAAAGTTTAAAATTTAATAAAATGTATAAAATTGATGTTGTTTTGCATACTCTACAATTTGATTAGTGAGTTTTGTATTAAATAATTAAAACTCTATATTTTAATTGTTTTGTTATCGCTTAGTTTTTTCTTCTATTATTTTGAATTTTGTTTAAAATACCTCTATCTGACAGAAAAAAATTATATGAACAAAAACCTAACGAAGGCTCATTTCTCAATAAAAATTCCCCGCTTCGAAAGTTAATTGTAAAAATTATTTTGTTTGTTTTTATCAGACATCCAACATTGGTTTTAAAATTTTCTGGTGTTTGAAACAACATTTTAAGTAAAATACTGTTGATAGCTTTTTAATGTATTATTTTTCTTTACCCAATTCTATTTACTAAAATTTTCAAAACATTTTTCCTAGTGGTTTGCAACAACACGGTAAAAATTTTAAACAACTAATTTTATCTTTATTTTTGTTGTTCATATTCGTCGATCGTTATTTTTTTATATAAATTTGCTACTACAATAATTTTTTGTACCTAAGAAATTTTTTTTTGTGCAGCAATGAAAATATAAATTAAAGTTTGATATTTATTTAATATAAAGTTTAATATGAATTAAAGTAAAGTAAAATATTACTAAAACAGAAATAAGCGTAATTAAATAAACTAACGCAAATAAAATATAATGAAAATTAATTATTTGACAAAAAATATACAAAACTCAATGCTTTTTGTTTATTATGTACTATCGTAATGTATACAAGTGCAAAATTTATATATCTTGTAAAATAGCGGGTATAAGTAAAGCGTTCCCTTCCAATTCGTTGGTTTAAATTTTTAAATTAGAGTGTTATTTACACTTGTGCAGTTTTAATTTATCTGTATTATTTTTAGTTTTAACGTTTCACTCAGTTTTCTCAACTAAGTTAAAACTTTTAATTGTGTTTAATTTTTAAAAAAAAAAAAAAAAAACCCAAAACACCACCCCGCCCACCAACCACCCGCACAAACGAAGCCACAAAGAAGACAATTGCGGAATTGTTTTTATTGCTGCACCAGTTATATAGTTATACCCTAAGCGAAATTATAAAACATTAAAATTTAAAAAAAAATACGCGACTGCATATATTCTTCAGACACCTTTACTGCCCTAACTGGGCTGCGCCCTAGTTAGGGCCCTCAATGGCCCTAATTAGGGCGCGCCCTTATTAGGGTCTTCAAAAAACTTCGCTTTCAAGAGAAAAAAACCAATTAAAAAATTTATGCAAATATTTTTTGCAAATTGCATAAAAAAAGTTCGCTCCAGCAATAATATTATTTACGCTTTTAGAACAGCATCTCTGACAAAATTATTTGAAAGTTATATGACTCTAGTTTATCACATTGTTTTTTTTAGGATTCAATTATAAAAAATGGTAAAATAACTTTATGATAATGAAGTAATTAAAAAACTAATTATGTGACACACATACATGGGCACAGGGGAGAGGGGTTGTAGGGTTAACCCTCCCCCAAATTCTGAGGAAGGAGTTTACTCCCCCCCCCTCAAAAGTGTGTGGGGGGAAAGGTTAACCCCCCAAAAAAAAAATTTTGGAAAAATGAAGGAAAAAATGTGTTTAAAATGACTTCCAACTGCCTCTAAACTTTGAGTGAGGTCGAAATAAATGTTTTAAACAGTAAAAAGCTCAAAAAGGCTTTTTGAAAAATAAAATCTTTTGAAAAATAAAGGCTCAAATAAAGGCTTTTTGACCTAAAATTAGCGTTATTTTACCTATTTTTTTTAAATCGAAAAACGATATAGGTAAAATGCATTGCAAAAAAAAACTATATGGGTATTTTGCGTTTCTCGGGTTTTAAACCCCCTCCTAATTTGGGGTTTAAACCCCCCCCCCCCCTACGGGTGTCAGTAATAAAGCTAAGGCCAAAGTGCTTTAGTACTAAAGGGTTTTTTGGGCTTAGTACTAAAGCTAAGGCGCGGCCAAACTGAAATTAGCTGGCAAAAGGTATAGGCCCGGCAAAACGTTAGCTTTTGCCAAGAAAATGAAAAATCACCAAAAAATCTAAAGTGTTCTCACTAAACAAAAACATGATTATTTAATGAGATTTATATCATTGACGGGGAAAGATAGGGTACGGGATCCACCTCGTCCTCTTAAAGGTTCGGCACGGAGTATTTTAGTTTTTCGATTTCAAATCGATTATCCCGTTTTGTAGTTAAGGCATACATGTTTAATAAAACTACTATAACCACTATTATCCTTTTATTAACGTTTAAACACATGTTTTAAATGTATAGGTATAAAAAAAAACCTTAAAATTTGTAATAAGTAATCATCTGGAATTAAAATTTCTATTGTATTTTAGCGCCTTAAATTAAAAATTTTCTCCCCTGGGGGGCATTCTGCCCCCCGGACCCCCATGACAAGGGGCTCTGCCCCTTGACCCCACTGGGGGCTCTCGCCCCCGCAGACGGCAGACCCCCATATAAGGGGGGCTGCCGCCCCCAGACCCTCCTTCAGGGTTAGTATTTACCCCCCCAGACCGCCCCCCCAAAATGAAATCCTGGGAACGCCATTGAGACCCCCCTCTGGCTACGCCCATGTATGTATATAATCTTTAATTAAATATAAGATTATGGATTAATAAGTTGGTGATACTTGACTTTATAATCAAGACAATAAAATAATTATTATTTTATTATGACGTAATTATTAAAAAAACTATGATTTCTAATCTAATTATAAGAATATATAAACACATTATTATTAAAAGAATTTAAAAAAAATTATAAGTTACAATAAGGTCTTATTTTAATTTTACACAGTTTTAAAGCATTTATAAGCTTGTTTTACGCTTTTTTACGCGTTTTAAGCCATTTTAAGGCAGCTCGGAAATATTGGGCACACCCCCCTCAAAATTTAGGTCTTGCCAGACACCCCCCTAAAATTTGACCCCCCCCCTTATACCCCCTAAAATACGAAAGGCTGCCCACCTATGGGTATACCTCAAATACTCCATTTTTAGCGTTTTTATTACTGGGACACCCCAAATTTTAGGGAGGGGGGGGTGTCCGCGGTGACGCCAAATTTTAGGGGAGGGGGTGTTGGCTATAATTAGGATTTTGAAGGGTATAACCCCCCAACCCCCTTGCCCACCTATGGGATTACACATCCCAGCCCCCGGCCAACATTTGATGTCGGCTGGCACCATAGGTGGGCAGTTTCTCGGATTTTGGGGGGGTGTCCGGTAAAACCCAAATTTTGAGGGGGGTGTACCCAATATTTGAGGGGAGGGGTGTACCCAATACGCTGCCTTAGAATGGGCTTAAAACACGTAAAAACGTAAAACAAGCTCAGACCTGTGCACGGCCCCCCAGGGGTTAAAACGGGGGGGGGCAATTCCAAAACGGGGGGGGGGGCACGGGGGGGCAGACTATTTTTGAAACAGGGGGGGGGGAAAGCAGGAGGGAAAGAAAAAAGGAGAAAAAAAGAAGGGAAAAGGAAAAGAAGGGACAAAAAAAGCGGAAAAATAGGTCTAAAATGGCTTAAAATACATTGAAATAGGCTAAAAACTGCAAAAAATTCGCGATGATGGTACGTCATCATAGGTCATAAATGGCGTCATATTTTTAGGGTACTTTTTCATTTTTTGGCGGGGGGGGGGGGGCAAATCCCTCCAATAAAAGGGGGGGGGGGGGGCGTTTTAGACCGTAGCACAGGTCGAAACAAGCTTATAAATGCTTTAAAACTGTTTAAAATTAAAATAAGACCTTATTGCAACTTATAAATTTTATTTTTTAATTTTTTAAATAATAATGTGTTGATATATTCCTATAATTAAATTAGAAATCATAGTTTTTTTTTAATAATTATGTCATATGTCATAATAGAATAGTGATACTATTGTCTTGATTAGAAAGTCAAGTATCACAAACTTTTTAATCCATAATCTTATATTTAATTAAAGATTGGGCGTAGCCAGGGGGTGTCTAGACCCCCCTTTTAGGTCGGCAAAGGAAAAAATTTGGGGTTGTTAGACCCCCATCTCTTTTGAGTCGCCAAGGATAAAAATTTGGATGTCTAGAACGACCATTTTTTAAAAAAAATTTCTCGGGCTTCGCTCAGCGTCCCATTAATTATATAGTCTCCACTTGCAAATTTGTATTATTTTGTTTTGTAATCTTGTATGATATGGTATGACCACGCTAGACCCACCCCATTCTTTATGTTTTAATTGGTCTCCACTTCCAAATTTGTGTTACTTTGTTTTTTAATCTTGATATGACCACGCTGGACCCCCCTTTAGATTTGTTATATAGTGGTATTAAAAATTTAAAGGTTAGAAGTAATTTTAAAAACATTTTCAGGTACTTTGCATTGCTCAGCTGTAATTCAATGTACTCATTTTTTAGCTGTAATGTTTTGGAAATCGAAAATTTTAAGGTATCAAATTGTTTGTAAAAATTTTTTTTGTTTTATAGACTTATTTTTATTGAATAATAGGAAAATGAGTTATATGACATAAACAAGGTAATAAACTCACCGCGCGAAGCACGGAAAATTTTTTTTAGTCCTTTTATAACATTTAAAAAATTTTCTCCGGGAGGCGAATTTGGGGGGTATCAGCAAAATCCGAAATTTTGGGGGGTATAACCCCTGCCCATCTATGGCTGGCACCGCTACGTGGCACAGTCGCAACACTGTGCCGCTTTTGTGACACAAATTTCTCCTCCCCCCAGATCGCCCTCTCGCCAACAAAATAAAATCCTGGCTACGCCACTGCACCTGCCTTTTATGGGCTCACCTCAGGCTCATTTTCTTTCTCCCAAAGCGCTCCTCTCAAAACGAAATTCTCGTTACGTTACTAAAACAGGGGACTAAACTTTTTGATTCCGCTAGCGGTATATACTGCATGTAGCTATCAAACACCGCCTTGAGGTAAATATTTCCTTGAAAATAAAGCCTGTAACTCATAGTTTCTACCTGTTTTTTGTTATTTTTATTGTAAAGCGTTAAAACTTGTTGTTTTTTACTCAAAACTCAGTATTTACTGCAGTATAACAATTTGTAGATGTAAATTTTTTTTTCAAAAAAGTCAGGGAGAGCTTTGGAAAAAGTCAGGAAGAATACTTAACATTTTTAAGAATTGGTCAGGAAAGTCAGGGAGAGCATTCCGCCTTGAGCGTTGGAAACCCTGGTGTAGCTCTTCCTTTTGAGCTATTGCTTAGACAGAAAATACGAATCCTAAAGATAAATTCTATCAGGGTGAAAATAGATGAGTGGTAAAGTAACCACTCGTTTTTTGAAAAAATATCACGTGCAGAGAAACACATGACGGAACTAAACAATAATTGGTTACATAACCGCTGAAAAGTTTTTTTTTAAATTTTTCTCGCTGGAGGTTTATTGTTTTTTTCTTCCTGGTGGAGAACGGTTACGCCCTTAATTTCAGCCTGGAAGACTTTAGCTTTAGTCCGAGCCGATATTGACATATGAGGACTATAGTAAATTAACATCCATGTGCAGTGTAGACAATAAAATCGTAATTCGGTGAACCAATTACACTGCCCATTTCTACTTCTTTTTTCGTCGTACCGAATGGCAAATTAAAAAAAATGATGCTCACAGTAATGTTTGACTGCTGCGAAATTGCCACGTTCTTAAATTTATGGCTGTTACAATCACATAAAATTATAACTTTCGTCTTGCTAAATACAGACTTTTTTAAACAACAGTTTAGTTTAAATAAGAAGTTTTGATATGATTTCATTGAATTTTTTTCAGGTAAACAAATTTTCTTTGAAACGACAATGTTAATGTAATTTTTTGATGCGTTGTTTTTTTTTCCACTCGACTGGCTCCAAACGAAATACGTCATTATCTGAATTTTTTTATTTTCAAAGAACTGATAAGATATGTGGCGACTACCATTGCGAAATCTTATTGGACAGCGAATCTGTCCTCGCACCACCCAGAGCATCAACGACAAAGATGATCAAAACCCCAGCACCTCCGCTAATACTGACAGGTATAGTCGTTATGTGGTGCCTAATTATTTTTTTTATCGTTAACGTTTTGTAATAGCATAAACAATATTTTTTTAAATTAGTAAAATAATATTGCAGTACTCTTACTGTATTTGAATGTGGATTGGACCTTCAGTTAATTTTCTAATCTCAAGAATGAAAAATCTTATTTTTTAGAGAGCACGAAACAAAAAATGCTCCGCAAAACGCTCAATTCAGTGATAGATCATTGAAACCGTGCCCGTTAATTGTGGTAAGTTTTAATAAAATGATAAAATGCCTTGTACAACTTGTTTTAACTATTTTTGTCTTCTGTGTGTGCGCTCTTGTGTGTAGGGGGCGTGGCTCTATTGGATTTGTATTCGGGCCTGTGGCATAGGTGGGAAGCGGAGTTTGTGTGTCTGTGTGTGCGTGTGTGTGAACAGAAGCATACATGTGCATGGAACGGCAAGCTAGGAGGAGGTTGGCTACCCCGGGTAAATGGCCCTTTAAAAGCTATGAAGGGGGTCCAGGGGGTCCAGAGCATACATGGGCACGTTGGGGTTTTTGGGGTATGAACCCCCCCCCCCCCGTTTTTTAATTCTGAGAAGTGGGGTTTAACCCCCTCTCTTTTATGCAGAAGTGGTGGGGAGAAAAGTTAACTCCCCCCAATTTTTTTGGAAAAATGAAGAAAAAAATGTCTTTTTTAAAATGATTTCTTCTAACTGCCTCCAAACTTAAGTTTTTGATTGGTCGAAATGAATGTTTTAAGCAATAAAAAGCTCAATTTTAAATGCAATAAATAGTGGCTTTTTGACCTAAAATTAGTGTTTTTAACCTGATTTTTCCTTAAAATTTGAAAAACCACATGGGTAAAATGCACTCCAGAAAAAAAACGATAACTGATTTTGCATTTGTTCCTTTCTCGGATTTTAACCCCCCTCCTTGACTTTGGGGTTTAACCCCTCTGACTCCGGACCATAACTTGCCCATGTAAGGTCCAGAGGGGAGGGTCCCCCGTACACCCATACACTGGGCACGGGGGGTTGGGTGGGTCAACCTCTCTTCAAATTCTCTGAGAAGTGGTGTTTAAACCCTCCCCCCCCCTCCCTCACGAGAGTGGGGGGAAGTTAACTCTCTCATCTTTGGAAGGAAAAAAACTGAAAAAAAAATGTCTTTAAAATGACTTCTAACTGCCTCCAAACTTAAATTTTGAGCCTCAAAATTAAATGTTTTAAGCAATAAAAAGCTCAAAAATGCAATAATAAGGGCTCTTTGACCTAAAATTAGTGTTTTTTACCCTATTTTTCCTTCAAAATCGAAAAACGATATGGGGAAAACGCATCTCCAGAAAAAAAACGATATGGATATTTTGCGTTTCTCGGATTTTAACCTCACCCCCCCCTTATTTCGCGTTTACCCCCCCCCCAAACCCCACCAACACTTGCCCATGTATGCGTACACCCCTAGCTTTTAGGGGGGTCGACTCGGGGTAGACCAGTTTGAAATCCAGAGGGGGGTCAGAGGGGTCCGGTTTTTAAACAAAGTCACATTAAATCATTTATTTAGGTTTTTTAGCACTAATATAGTATTTTATATTCCAAAATAGGCTTTATGTGTAAAAAAAGTACAAAAGTACTGTTTTTTACTACAAAACTGTGTTTGTGACAGTAAATTTTGGCCTAAATTCATACCCAAAATTTGGCTTGAAAAGCGGGGAGGAGGGGAAGGGGTCGATTTAGAATTCCAGAGGGGGTAGGCTGTCAAAATTTAAGAATTTGGGGGTAAGTTGGGCCCTAGATTTTTTTCTAGGGGGCAGGGGGGTCCGAAATTTTGAGGCTAGGGGGGTGCACCCTACACCCCCCTCCCTCCCGCAGAAGACGAAATAAAATATTTTGTTTTGTATTAAAAATTATGGTCAAAGTATATTATGCAGTTAAATATATTACGGCACAGTAGTATTATTAATAATCTTTAAGAAAGTGCAAAGTTGTTTATTAATTTTTAGGGTGCGGCCGCTACGGTGGGAGCAGCACACGCTTTTGTTCACGAATTCTCGGAATATTATAACTCAAGCAAAAAAGTTCAGCAACAAAGAAAATCACCAAGTGATGAGTTGAAAGATAAAAATAATTTAAACAACCTATCTGCCTTGTCCAGTTGTCTATGGACCAAAGACACCTTACTGGTAGCTGGACATCGGGTGATTGGCGCATATCATTCCGGTAGAAGCTGCCCTCTGGGATTGAGAACAGTACACACCGTCGCATCTAGTTCGCGATCCGGACCTACCAGTACTACAGAGCAACTTACGGAAGAATGGTCGCCTGCGGAAAATTCGAATGAAAACAACAAAGAAAACTCTCTGGCCTCGGTAATATTTATGAAGGTTTCTTATTTTGGAATCCAGTGATTAAGTGTAATTTTGCAATGAAAGATTTCAGTTGAAGGAAGTGGATTGTTGTTGTTTTTACAACAATTATTTGTTTATGAGATCAATTTTACGTAATTCTTCTATATTCTGAACATAAAACGTACAAGGATTATTATAAATCTGATTATATTACCCTCAGAAAGGCTCATTGTTTCGAAAAGCATATTGAAAGAAGGAGAACCTAAAAATTTTAAGTTACATAATTATATAACTTAGCACGAAAATCTCTCATGCGTTGAGCAACATCTTTTTTCCATATTTTTTACCGTACTTTTAAATATCTGTTTAGAAAAGAACCACTCTTTTTTATTCATACACAAGGTGTTTTAAACGACTCAAAATAAAACAGTATTTTTTAAGAACCTTTTAAAGTAATATTGTTTATTGGCATGATTTTTAAGAATTGCTATGGATGGTTTTTAAGAATTGATTAATTAAATAGGTTTTAATTTTAATTATCAATTAAATTCAGGAAAATATCGATCTCTGCCAGGAATTGACTGTTGCTGAAAACCGTTTTGAACAAGTGATCCAGGAGCACGAATCAAGTTTAGACAACGCCATAGGTATGTTTGGTTTTATAAAATATTTTTAGGCAATTTTGTTGTTTTTTTTTTCTTTAAAAAATGAAAGAAGAAAGAAATTATTGTTTTATTAAAAATTAGATATTATAAAAATTGGAAAAGAAATATTATTTTTAAACAAAAAATTGCTAGAATTTTCTAAATAATGTTGTCGGTACTATGACACAAAGATTCACAGTTACTATAAAATCAACGTAACATTGACTCATAATGTTTATAATATTTATGTGTTAAAAGATAAAAAAAGTCCCAGTTACCGGTCCCAGTCCCAGTTCCCAGTTATTTTTTGACAACTCTGATTCTTTGAGTTATAGTTACGACGATATTCAAACTAAATTGCTTTAATTAAAACTGCAATGATTTATTTACAGGTGTCGATTTGATAAAAAGAGGGCTTTTTCCAGAAGCTTTTCACTATTTTACTAAAGCTGTAAATATGCGAAACCCGCGGGCAGAATACAATATGGGCATGTGTTACTATAAAGGATACGGTATATCCAAAGATCCTGCTCAGGTACGTTTCACTTTTTAGAAAACATAAATGATTTGCGTTTAGTAAAGTCTAAGATGCCGACTATATTTCCTTGCTTGCGCATTTTTTTATATGTTGTTTAATAGTTTTTTTCTTAACTTTTGAAAGTATTTTCGACATTCTGAGGTAAAACCGCCGTCCACTTTCCTCCACCACAACGGCCCTTGCTTTTGTCACCTTGACTTGGTTGGGTTAGTCATGCTTGCAGACGAAAGAGATTTACTTACTGTTGTTTCAAATTTAGCTCTAGCTAGATAGCATGAAATTATGTATGACTCAACATGGGACACATGGAGGATCGTCCTGCCTGCGGGGAATCCTGCCTTCGGTCATTTTAGTTTGTAATATCGTTAGCGTTGTAAATCCGCGCTACGACTATTAAACTGCAACAATTTGTTAAAAACCTTCGTCTTTATTTTTACATTTGGTCATTATTCTATTTTTAAACTGGGTGAATTAAGGTTTTAGGAATTTGTAATTAATTTAAAAACACGCGTAAAGCAAGAACTGTGATGTTAGCATTTCCAGTTGAATTTCTTCACCTGAAATTAAAGTGATGAAAATACAACAGACTGAGTTCTTGTGTCATTGACGTGCATCTGGCTTTATTGCAATAATTTACTATGTGAGGTCAAGTCACAACAGTAATCACTCTCACCATTTCTGATTTTGGTAATAATAAATCTTTTGCAGACGATAGTTTTGGTATTCGAGTATACCCCCAAAAAAAATCTGGGAGGCTGCCCAACTATCCCACCCCCGCTTTGATCCGCGGCTGACCCACCCCCTTCCCCACTCAAGACAAACTGTATGTCCAAAACTCGTCTCTTTTTTTGCTTTTCGAAAAATTTGTTAAAGAACACACCACTTTTCCAAAATCCCGGCTACGCCCCTGCTTGCATGCATATTTTGGTCAGTAAAAGTGTGCCAAACCTGGATTTATATTATATTAATCCAGTGCTTGGAATTCTGTAGGCTGTTCACTGGTGGAGTAAAGCTGCGGCACAAGGCCACGCCACAGCCAGATACCAGCTTGGTGTGGCGCATCTAAAAGGATTTGGACCCATCACCGTTGATTATCAGAAAGCCCAGGAGCTTATAGCCAGCTCACAGCTACAAATTAGCACAGTAAGTTTTTTGTTCGTTGTTTTGCAAAGTTTTCTTATGTGTCTTTACGAAAGACCTCTGCGTCGGACTGGCGTATTTAATTGCTAATAGATCCATACAGAAATAATTTTATCGTCATTTTGATTTTCGCCTTTTAATTCTGATACATAAACCAACTAAGACTTAATTTTTATGATTTTTGATAAATTTTTGGTAAAAAAATTTACTATGCTAGATGAACACAAAACTTTAGAAGCCTCTTCATTTAAACATCCTCTTCATTTAAACATCATCCAAAAGATAAAAAATTGTAAATTTAAATAGATTTGTTTCAATAATACAAGTAGCCATTGTCAGGCATACGTATAATAAAATTTGTTATTGAATTTATAATTTTTAACACCAGAACGCCCCGAAAAACTATTTTCAGACTATAGTAAAAACTAACTGTCCATAATATAGTTGTCCATGTTCTGAACTAATTTTTTTTTAATTGTTTTAATTTGAAATCTGATTTTGAATGTAAAATTTTCCAAATTAAAAATCCAGAACGCATGCAACAGAAACAAAAAACGCGGCCAGGCAGGCTGGGGGGGGGAGCCCTCTCCCCCCCCCGTTCCCCGCCCGCGCCGGGGTGTCAGAACAAACACAACTAGGAAGGGCGGGCACGGCCGCTCCACCGCCACAACGAAACAGAACCGCCCCCCAATTAATGAATGAATATTAATTTGACTGTTGTATTTATTTTGTTTTTTTTCTTTTAAAGGTTAATCTTACGGGTAACTCGAAAACCGGTTATTCGGCGAGCAAACTATCTCTTCAGTCACATGCCGGTGTCAAATCAAAATTCTCAAACACTTCTTTGTCCTCCGACGATAATTTTATTTTGGCTTCGAAATCGTTGGAAAAATTATCGACAACGTCTGGTGAGTCGTCGAGCTCCGTCCTGTTTCAACAGGTTGTTTCTTCTGAAGACAATCAGCTTACTTCCGCTGATGAAAGCTGTAAAACAGGCCAAAACTGCGAGTCTTGGAACGAAGCGGTTGATAGAGTGAATATGCCCAAATCACGCACCGTCCACGATTTTCGTTCCTTTACACTTCAACAAGCCATTGTAGGCAATTGATAGTTAAACTCTGAACCACTTACTTTGCTACCAAAAAATTTTATAACCACCGGTTAAAGTTTAATAATGCCATAGAATCCGAATGTGGAACAGAATTATTGCAGCAGCTGTTTTTCTTTAAAAATGTTGTTGCGATCATTTTTGGTTTTAGAAAGCTCTGCTCATACGCGTTGTTACCCAATAAATGTAGTTTTTCTTGCAGAACTATTAATTTAATCTTAAATTTTAACATCAGACCTTCTGTTTTTTTAATAAACTTCAACGAAAACAAAATAAATTTTTTTTAACAAACTTTTATATTTAGTGGCTAAAATAGTGGATCTGATCTAGGTGTAAAAAATGTAAAAATACTGCTTTCTGTTAAAAGTTTACGTTTTTGGGGAAAAATTTAGGATAAAAAATACACCTGAAATTTTGCTAAGGCGGAAGGGAAAGGTCAAATTGAAATGGCTAGAGGATAGTGAGGTTGAAAATATTTTTAAAAAGGAGGAAGGGGCAAAATTTCGAGGCGAAGGGTGATTAAATCCACCTGCACCCACCCTCCCCCTCTCGTTCACTGATGTTGCTTTGTGTTTTGTTGTCGAAAAAAATGTAACATTAAAAAATTTAATGGTGTAAAATTACATCAAATTTTTTACAGATTTTATAAATTGGTTTTTGTTTACCTCTGTTTCTGTATTAAATAACTAGTCATATTCGTGCCTCGGTGACATTGTTTTGAATATAATACCTTAGAAACTACTAATGTGCAAAATAACATCAAATTTTTTACATATTTTTTATATTGATTTTTGTTTACTTCTGTTTCTGTATATAATAGCTAGTCATATTCGTGCCTCGGTGCGGTGACATTGTTTTGAATATAATACTTTAGAAACTACTAAATGTTCCCTGAAACTTTGATCTTAGGTTTCCTAGTCCTGAGTTCTGCCCTGCTTTTATGCTAATCTACTTATTAATTAAACAACTTTAAAACAGTCAAAAAAACAACCCAAAATTATAAAATGTGACAATTGTGAGATCCCTCCCCTCCTCGTCTTCCGGAGCTCCAGAACACAATAAGGACTAGGAACATCAGTAGTAAAAAAACCACGTTTAAACAATATGGTTTTAATTAATAATTATTCTAAATAAATGCTGTCTTGTGTTGTTGAAAACAGATAAAAAATTTTGAATTGAGGAAATTTATTAAGACTTTATACGGTTCAGAAAATGTAGTAGTAGTAATAGTAGTTTTGATTTTTTTAAATATTTTCTTGATACTTCTTAAATAGCCCTTCTTCAAGTTTTAAAACCCATAAATAAAAAAGCAGTGTTAAAAAACTTTAAAATTATGATATACTTAAATGGCAGTAAATTATTACAAATAAATAATATTCATATGACTTTGATTTAAGGATTTCTCTTTATTTAAAACTACGTCTTAAACGTAGGAGAAAAAAAGGGTTACCGCTCCTCAACTCTGAACCATACATGGGCACAAGAGAGTTGCGGTGTGAACCCCCCCCCCCAAATTTTGAGATGGGGTTTTAACCCCTCACCTTACTCAGAAGGGGGGGGAAGAAAAAGTTAACCTCGCAATTTTGGAAAAATAAAGAAAAAAAATATCTTTAAAATATCTTTTAACTGCCTCCAAACTTAAGTTTTAAGATCAAAAGAAGTGTTTTAAACAACAAAAAGTTCAAAAAAGCAAAAAAGGTTTTTTGACCTAAAATTAGCGTTTTTTTTTTCGGTAAGCCGAAGCGCCGTTGGTGATTATACTGCCAACGTAAGAGTTGATTTAAACTATAATAACACCAGAGAATGTCCGTCTGTACACTAAATTTTCGGCCAAAATTTTGCTAAAGTCGTAAATGCGCAACTTTGTGCTGCTTTTTTCGTAAAAATTCGCCATTTTCTGCTAAATTTCTCGCGCAAAGATTTTTATCGCGGGTTTAGTTTTTTTTTGCAAAAAATGCGATTTTTTTTACATTAAATGCTGCTCTTTTCTCACTACGATTATTTTTGGACAACAGAAATGGACAATTTAGCCATATGCGGCTTTTTTTGGCAAAATTTTATACAGAAATTTTGTGTACAGTCGGACATTCATTTATGTTATTATATATTCTTGATTTAAATAATATCATTGGACCATTTGATTTGTGAAATATGAATAATCCTAAAAATCATAAATTTCTTTAATTTTGGCTAAATATCATGACGCCCTTCAAAATATGTTATTACTAAAATAGAAGTTTTCAAAAATGTCTTAAAGTAATAAATGAAATAAAATTTTGTTTTAATTATTGTTTTCAACAAAATAGTTTCTGGTCCAACTACTATTATCCATAAACATATCGAATTTAGATAATGCAATATTTCTAAAATTCTTAAATGGTACATATAATAAATCTAAAAAAAATATAAGAAACTAACAACTTGAAGGTGAATTTATGCAAAATGCGATCTTTTAAATATGATGAAAAAATATTTACTAAATTTGTTACAAATGGCATAACTTTGACCTTTTTCTATCAGCAAGGCACTTATGGTAGCCGATTTTTCGGTGATCCTAATTTGAAGAGAGGAATGGCTGTTGCGCAGGTCCAAACATTAAAGACTAGTCTTGAAAAATGATCTAAGAATAGAGCAGAAAAAAGGGTCGATTATCCCCGGGCGTATGTTTAGACAGAAAAGATGTGGACTAGTCTGAGATGGACATTATGTGGACTATAGGAAATTTGCGATTGGTTTGGCCAGCTGCTCACTAAATAAAAATTTCTACTATATGATAATGATTTGTTTATACATTAATCTAATCACACAGCACTGTTGCATTTTTTAGTTTGATGAAATGTCAATTAAAAAAATCATACTCACAGCAATCTTTGACAAGCGCGAAATCGCCACTTTTTCAATTAGAAGGTTATATTTGTATGTGTAAGAACAACTATAAATTTGAAAAAGTGGCGATTTCGCGCTTGTCAAAGATTGCTGTGAGTATGATTTTTTCAATTGACATTTCATCAAACTAAAAAAAATGCAACAGTGCTGTGTGATTAGATCAATGTATAAACAAATCATTATCATATGGTAGAAATGTTTATTTAGTGAGCAGCTGGCCAAACCAAATGCAAATTTCCTATAGTCCACATAATGTCCATCTCAGACTAGTCTACATCTTTTCTGTCTAAACATACGCCCGGGGAAAAATCGCACCTTTTTCCTGCTCTATTCTTAGAGCATTTTTCAAGGCTAGTCTACCACTTTTTTTGAATTAAATTAAAAAATAGCCTAATAAACTATAGTTTTAGCCGCGCAATAACATATGTTTATAATCAGTTCGTTGCCGAAATATCGTTTTTTAAATAAAAAATAATAAGAAGAGGAATTTAAATTACAAAATTTACCCACGTTGTTTAATTATAGTTAGTGCGGTGCAGTGGTGCTCCAGACAAAGTTTACCTACGTTCTCTAAGTATAGTTGGCACGATGCCGTGCGCCAATGATAGCAATTATAATTTTTAAAGTAAAAATAATAATAAGAAGATGATGAACATGAATTACAAAATTACTCACGTTCTCTAAGTATAGTTGGCGCGGTGCCGTGGGTTAAATTGGAGTGTGGCACCCCCGCACCACCGATGATTGGAATTATATTTTTTGAAATATAAATAATAATAAGAAAAAAAAGATGATAAACATGAATTACAAAATTTACCAGCTGCTCTAGTTATAGTTGTCGCGGTGCCGTGGGGCTAAATTGCAGTGGGCGCTCCCGCGCCACCGATGATTGCAATTATTTTTTTGGAATAAAAAATTGGAAGACGAAGATGAACATAAACTACAAATTTTATCCAGATTTTCTGATTATAGTTGGTGTGTTACCACAGGGTTAAATCGCCACGTGAACCTGAACGATTAAGAATATTGATTTTAAGATAATGAGCCTTAGAATTATAATAAATAGAAGAAGATGAACATAAATTACTAAAAATTATCCCAACGTTCTCTAATTATAGTTTGCTCTGGGTGTCGTGGGGCTAAACCGCCGCGTGGCGCTCCCGCACCACTGACACATTTTTATTTTTTTTTAATAAAACTTTGAATTAATTTTGTCATCAGTAATGAAAAATTAAAGAAAGTACTCAGTTGTTTTCGCCGTTTTCCGCGCGGTTGAAGCAGATGGCGCTGGGAACTGGTTCGGCCTCTGCCACCAATTAAAACCGGTCTCCTTTTTTTGTGCGGTTTCTATGAGGGACTGTTCGTTGTCTGCTCTGTACAATCCTTATTGTTGCCAAAAGGCTGTTATTGTGCGGTTGGGAGTTTTTATTTGTCTATTTTTTCAATTTATTTTTTTGATCAATAAATCGATAACAAGGACCTAAATGAAAAAAGTGGCTCCTAAGAAAGTTTCGTAATTCTTTCTTCTTTCCAAAGAGCCCATGTTTATTTTTGATCAATCAGTAACGAAGGAGGAATATCGATTTTAAGAATTGAGCGTGTGAATAATAATAAGAAGAAGGAGCTGAACATGAATCTCAAAATTTACCCACGTTCTCTAATTATGGTTGGCGCGGCGCCACGGGCCTCAATCGCCCCGTGGCGCTCCCACGCCACCCATGATTATCTATCATCACGTTATTGTTACGGCCGTTACAGTTTAAAAAAAAACTCCCCTAAGAATTTGTTTTTTAAATTAAAAAAACGGCGTTTAATATGTTTTTTAATTAAAATGTAAGAGAAATTTGCTAAATTATGACGTTTTGAAAACGTGTGTTTTTTGAGATTTCAAAAGAAAAAATTTGTTCACAAGTCCCGGTTATTTTTATTATGCTTGGTACTCTACATGTAAGATAAGCATAAACACATTAACTACTCATCTGACGTTCTTTTTTGTGCTTTTCATGAAACTTAAAATGGAGTAATGGATCATGTGTTGATTATTTAAAAAACTAATAGTTTATTTTGATTTAAATGTTTTGCTTGTGTTTTATTAAAAAACATCGCTTTCGATTTTTGTGATTAAGATTATCTGTTCACTACATTGAATGTTCTCCACACTCAACTTTAACAATTGTAGACTATGATTAACATGCTTAATGAGAGTATAAACGTTATTTTATAGCTAGGAAATAAAAGCGTAGCACAAAAACAAAAGTTGGGTTGGGTCTGGTCTAGCTGTTAATTCTTCAAATCAAACCTCACGTATTATTGGAATGTGTAAAAACGTTTGTTTAGAAAAATGGAAGATACGGGTGTGGTAGAAAATGGAATTTCTGATAGTTCACGGCTTCCGCTAAGAAGAAGAAAACGAATATTATCTGGAACAAAACAGAGTTCTCCTGCTATTGCTGTTTCTTCAGGTGCGTGATAATATCATTAGTTGGTTTTGCGGATATTCTATGAGTTTTTTTACATAAAAGGTCCACATTGGGTTAGTTTGTATTACGGTTTTGGTCATTTTTTAAAGAATTAATTTCATTACATTAAACAAATTTAGTTGTTTTTTTTTAACTTCACATGTCTGGCTTAATTTTGATATCTTGAAGTTTTGGCTAAATTACTATAAAATAAAAAGCGTATTATGTTAAAGTGCATTAATTATTTTATTTTAACAAAATGGTATATCGTATTAATATAAAAAAATTAACTTAAGAACGAATTTTCTTTTGCTTCGACCTAAATTGCTTTTATTTGCAAGTTACTTTCCTCGGCCAGAAAAAAACTTGTCCACACCTCACGTTCACACCAATATTCAAGTCGCCCAAAGTAATAACAATTTTATGATTGGTGAAAAATTACAAAAACATACCAAAAAGGCAATTATAAATATTATTTATAGTCATGGCCGCAGCCAGGATTTGAATTAAGGGGGGATTTTCTGGAAAGGTGTTTAGACGTTCTCACAAGGGGGGTCTGGGAGGCGGGAGACTCCCAGAGATGGGGGTATGGCGGGGCGAGAGCCCCCAGCGGGGTCAAGGGACAGAGCCCCTCCTTGTTAGAGGGGTCCGAGGGAGGGGGCAGAATGCCCCCGGGGTGGAAATTTTTTTAATTTTAAGCTCTAAAAAGGCACCGGGAAACTTAACGTAATGCAGAATCCTGATTTATTTTCTAATTTTTTAAAAAGGCATTAATACCATTTTACATTTTAGTTAAAAAAAAGAATCTTTACTTCCTGATTCTGTTCTTTGATACTGCCGCTGTTATGGAAATATTTTTAAAAAAAATAAAAATTGAAGTATTTTTAAACTTACTGCTCTAATTTTTTGAATTATTAATATTTTTTATTGTTGTACATGCTGTAATACCTTCCAGAGTGATTATGAAAAAAAATGTTTCTTCGTAATTTTTTAAAAAACCAAAGGGCCCTTACAAAATTTTTTGCTTTTCCAGAATTTGAGGAGGGATCAATCCCCTTGGCTAGGCTACGGACTTGATAGTGTGTAGTTTTGTATTTGATTTTAGAGTCGCAAGTAACTGAAGGGTCTGTGGATGAATCTGTGGAAAGTTTGCCTGTTGAAACTCGAGTTCCCAGAGGGTGGGAGGCTTGGAACGACACTTCGGTCCTTTTGTTTTATGAAGCTTTAAAACAAGTATAAATTAGTGTTCCTCGGAGCTCAGCTTTTTGGAGCTCCAAGCAACCCCCCGATTTCCGCTTAATTTTTGTACTAATTTCATAAGTAATTAAGCAGTAATACCACAAATTTTTCAATTTTTTTAATCTATTTTTTTTAACAGAACTTATAAAGAACGATAAAAAAACGTTTTTGAAAATGCGGAAAGAGTAACGTAAAACATATTTCACCATATAACAGAAAACGAAAGGAAAAGTGAAAACGAAAAACCGCAGAGTTTTGTGAGGAGACGGAAAGATATTAATAGCTAAACAAAAAATGCGAATTCACTAAACACGCATAAATAAAAAATTTTTACCGTAATTTTTGATGTAATCTGTAAAGACGCTACAATAAATCACAAATTAAGTTACATTAAAACGATGTTTTGAATTTTACAAGCTTGAAATAAGATAAATTTTGTAATATCAAAAAATATGTTTGCTCCAAATTCTAGACAGATTTTTTTATGCCTTTTATGCTTCATGATAGTCGGAGCTTTTCAATAGAATCCATCACTTAACTTAAACGGTAAAGTTCAAGTACTATTAGTAGAATATTTCAAATGATAATTAATTAATATATAAATAAGTTGAATAGCTATTAATTATAAATAAACCGTAAAATAAAATAATTATTTCTACCGTATCTGAATTATTTTCCGGAGTTCTCTTTCTTTTCTCGCCGCGTGTTTCGCCTCCGGAATCGTCATCGGCTGTGTTGTGTAGTGTTATCTGCCTGGCTGTGCGGAGCTCCGCCGGACACGGGAACCTCGAGGCTGGTAGGAGGCGCCGACCGTGAACGTCCATCCACACCGATCGTCATGTTGCTAGTGAGGTGCATCACCCTCGGCACCGGCGGGGTTTGCTGCGCCACTGGAGAAATAAGCAATACATTTCGTTGTTCCATATTGATTAGAGCGACGTATTGGGTATAAGATTTCAAGTAACAAACGAACACTACGTAAAAAACGATTAGTATATGAAATAAAAATTAAAAAAACTTACTTCTCCTTATATAGGACAAAATCTAAAACTTCAAAGCAAATTTTCCGACAAAATAAAATTTCTATTTTATTCGTTTGTTTGTAATTTTGCAGTTTATGATAGCTTTGAAAACAATTTCATTTTGTACAACAAAAACATAAACAAACAAAAATCCTAATATTTTTTAGCACGGTAAGGAATTTGAAAGTATTCGAAAAACTATGGCAGTGCGATCAAAAAACAACGTGGACGGACAAAAAAGTTACGACCAAATTAGAAACTTTTATATAAACTCTCTCCGAAAACTGTATACAACGGTGGATTTAAGCTCTGTCGCCGCTCCCAAAGAAGCTAAAGAACTTTTTTTGCTTATTAACTATTTGGAATGGAGGTTAAAAACCGGGAAACCCAAAATAACATCAGCAGAGAGGTTTAAAGAACTAATAATGAAAGGGTATGTTTGATTAATATATTTTTATGAAGTAAGGATCCTAAAATCTGTGTGTGATATCTGAAAAATAACTTCTTTTTAAAATCCGCATTTTGCATCCGCAGACCTGTGAACCGTCTGGAAATGCCCCCTCCCACTTTATTGGAGGATTTGCCCCCACTCGTTTTATTGCCTCCCCCCTGCAAAAAAATGAAAAAGTACCCTAAAATTATGACGCCATTTTTGACCTATGATGACGCCATCATTGCGAATTTTTGCAGTTTTTAGCCTATTTCAATGTATTTTAAGCCGTTTTAGAGCTATTTTTACCTTATTTTCGATTTTTTTTGGCCCTTTTTTCCCTTTTCCCTTCTTTTTTTCTCTTTTTTTCTCTCTAATGATCAGATAACAGAATTAAATTTTACTAAGCATAGTCTATGCATAGTTTAATTCTACTGTTACATCATTTTCATTTATCTTTTCTTTTTTTTTCTCTTTTTTCTCTTTTTTTTTCTTTTTTTTTTTTCATCAACAACATCAAATCTGCGACTTAATTGCCGCCAATATAAACTACAATTCTAAAAAATATCAATGAACATAGTTATCTGAAATGACTTTAAAGGCTCAAAAAGAGCGCTTATTTAAGTCAGTTTTAAAACTTTTCTTGAATGCATCCAAAGAATCGACAGTTACTTGAGATGGGAGTAGATTGTTCCAAGGTGTAACCACCATAGATGAACAAGGAGGGTAGGGTGGGGTCCACCCCCCCTAGCCTCGAAATTTTGGGGCCCCTTCCCTAGAAAAAAATCTAGGGCCCCCCCTCCCCCCAAATTTTCGAATTTTTTACCCCTGACCCCCTTCTAGATTTTGAAATCTGACCTCTACCTCCCTCTCGAGAAAATTTTAAGTACTTTTTTTTACTAAATTTTCTTCCAAAAATGTGAATTTTTAACACAAATTCATGTTTTTACACCCTTTTTATACCTAAATATCGCTTTTTATTCAATAAAATGTAGTATTATCTTATAAAAAAAAACTATTATTAAACATTTAATGGTTTAAAAGTATTTTGTTTCGGAAATGAAACCCCCTGACCTCCCTCTTCTAGGTTTCAAAATCTTCCACCCCGGGTCGACCCTCCCCCCTAGAAAGCTAGAGAGGGTTCGACCCCCTAGGTCCCTCCCCCCTAGATTTTGAAATTTCATTTGACCGGGGTAAACACCCCCCCCTAGCTTTTTGACCGTGTTCATTTATGGTAACCACCCTATTTGCAAAAGAAAATTTCCTTGCGTTAATTCGGCTTTCCTCCATAGCCAATTTAAAGGGATGACTACGAGTGGGCTGCAGGTTAAACTTAAAAAAATCATTGGCTTGCAAATTGTTTAAGCTATGTATAATTTTAAAGCACTCATATAAATCAGTTTCGTCTCTTCGGTCCTTTATGCTTTCTAAACCTAGGTAATTCAGTTTTTGTTCATAACCAACAGCCAGGTAACAACTTGCATTTATAAAACAACCTGTTTGTAGTGAAATTTTGTTGCACTTTTTCCAAAATGTTTATATCTTTTTGTAAATAAGGATTCCAAACTGCACTAGCGTACTCCAGAATTGGTCTAACATAGGACTTATATGCTCGGAGAAGATTTTTTCTCCTTTTTGTACTCTTTATTTTTCTTTCTTCCAGGTTTGCCCTCCCCCGTTTCATTGCCCTCCGTTTCAAAAAAGTTGTCCCCCATGCCCCCCCCCCGTTTTGGAATTGCCCCCAATAAAACCCCGGGGGGAGGCAGTGCACAGGTCTGCATCCGTGCATACTTATCCCGCAATGTGCGGATTTTAATTGTTGGGTTTTCACACCACATTATTAATTTTAAAAAAATGAATTTTACCAAAACATAATAATATATGCATTAATAAGTTCTGTTTTTGTATAAGTTTGTTTGAACTTGAGTGTTTACCCCGGCAAAAAAGCGAAAAAAATTTATTCTGTGGTTTTTGATTTTTAAAATGTGTTTATTATTGATTTGTTTACATGTTCTTATTTATCCATTATAATAAATAATGACCATATTTGGCAAAAAAGCAACATCCGCATGCGCTGATTTTGCCTTCTGAAAAGCAAATCCGCGAATTTAAAAAAAAATGAGATGAGATCCGAGAAACTTCATGATCAATAGCAAAATCAATTTTATGATGTTTTGGTATAACAACAATATTTTTTAAGCTTTTTTGTTTTGATTGATTTTTTTTGCTATGGTCTAATTTTGCGTTAGTTATACTTTTTATTTTATTATACTTATTGTTGATGTTTTAAAAATTAAAGTAATACATTATAATCTTGCTGAAAAATTGTTATTCTTTTCAGATCAACTACAATAAAAATGGCATGGAAAGGAGGTCCAAAAGGTCCCAAAATTATTCGGTATGTTATTAAAACACAAATTTCTTTAATTTTGCCTATCTTACCTCTTGTGTTTAACTATTTATGAATTTGTAAGCATATTAGAAAGAAATATTAAAAGCTAGCACTTACTATTATTACTCTCAAGGCTTAAAAAGATTTTATTTCAAATTCATAGCTTAAAACATATTTGTTTCGCTTTAACCCGGATATGCAAGGCCGAACAATCAGTTCTAACTGCAAAATCAAACACTCCGCATAACAACAATTTGATATCATTTTATTTTAACGTAATATAATGCCCAATCTTTCAAGCTTCACTATTCGCCAGACGAGTGTTGTGCTATTGCGCTACGATTCGACGACGATTTTAGAAAGATTTTATTCCAAACAAAAATATTTATTTTTTATCTTATCGACGGTAGAATAAATTATTATTGGTATATCATTATCATAGATGACTGCGCCTCATTTACACTTGTTGTACGTTTAATTTTTAAAATATAATTGATAAAAATAACTGTATTTTTTTACAAATTTTGACTCATTCTGATGACGGTTTGTAATGATATTATAAATAATAATGATTTTATGTTGTATTATAATGAAAATTTGAAAATAATTTTTAGAACCCCCAATTGCCCAGCTCTGAAGAAAGCGTGCCAAGGTAGAAGTTTATTATTTTAGTTTTCTTAATTCTTATTGGTGTTAAAATTAAAAAGGTCAATAACAGTTTTTTCGTAAAATTAGAATTTTTTTAAACAGGGTTTTTATGACCGGCACTTGAATGCATTTGGCACCAGCCCGTGCTGACCTTCGGGCAGCACCCAACGGGCCTACGGGTCCCACCTGGTTGCTGGATCTTTTCTCTCATAGAACTGAGTCCAGCTTCGCATGGGTAGAAGAAAATGGTTGTTGTACGTCGGCAACGCGTGACAGTTTTCCATCTAGCAAACCAGTGGACAAATACAGCTCAGTGTGTAGTTTGTACGCTGGCCTTGTAGGAACACCTTTCCTGTTCATGTAAACGTTAAATAGTAAGATCTATATCAGGGGACTTAAAAAATCCTTTATATGAAGACCTCGGAAGTCGGAATGGATGAACACTGCATACAAACACTCTAGCGGTGAAGGTTGCCAGCATCGTTAATTGATGTTGGACGAAACGTCTCAACCATGGGAGTGAAATTTTTTGCCCCTCCGGGCTTTTCTTAACGCCAGCTCTTTGCATTATTTGCATATAGGAAAGATAAGTTTGGTTATGCAACAACAACAACGGGCACTTGATGCATAATATTTGCTCGAAAATACCACACACTAGAAACTCACCACAAAATTTTAGAAGCATTGTTTTAGTTCAATTTTCAAAAGATTTTTCCTAAATTTATTTAGGCCGAAGAGAATTTTCTAAACCATTGCCAAGTTTAATAACCTTAGAACTGACTCCACTCGAGGAAGGTGACAAAGCTTACATTCTTTCCTGTGAACAAAATCCAAATATTAGATGTGAATTGGAGCCTAACAAGCCCCTGAAACCATTTTTTGGTTATCTGAAAGAACGTTGGATTACGCCTGATGACCGAATGGTAACTGATATTATTATGTTTGAGTTTTACACAAAACTTCTTATAAATCTTTTGGCGATTATGATACACGCAGATGCAAAACAAATCCTAATATTTTTTAAAACTAACGCTGGGTTATAAAAATGAATTATTTTTTCAAAAAATAACTAAAAAATGTCAAAAAAAAGAAACAACAGACAGTTAAACACGCGAAAATGGTTTCAAAAGCTCACTCTCATTTATATGAAAATTTATATAAGACAGACATGAAAGCACCTATTGAAACAGCGGAAAAACTAATTAAAACGCAAAACATTTTTTTATACACCGCTTTCGACGCCCTGTTTGCATTCTATAATTCGTGCCCGCAGTAACTTCCCATCCTTCCAAAACAAAACCCTGCGACGACCTTAAATTTAAAAAAAAACAAACAAATTCTAATTATATTTAATCTGATTTCAATTAAAAACAATAGTAAAACAAAAAAAGATAATTTTTCCCACTATCAAATTTACAAATTTCAGCCTAAAAAGCAGTAAATAGAGCTATTGAAATTATGTTTTTGGTAACAGTTTTGAAGCAAAATTGTTTTATGCATGCTTTGTGGAACAAACTAATTTATAATAAAAGCCTAACAAAATCAGACACAATTCTTAAATTAGCTCTAATTTTTATAATAAGAATTTAGATGATCATTGACATTGACATGGGCGTGGACAATATCCATTGATTAATTAAAAAAACTTTAACCTTCTTTATTATAAAAATTTTTAAAAAACCAACAACTTACTACAATATTTTGTTTTAGAGAAAACGGTTTTTCAATCAGGAAATCGAACGTCCAGACATCACGTTATTTCCCTCCGCGTCGGTAAAATTAACTTCGGCGGTTATTCGGCTGTGCCGACTGCCGGAGACGAGCACGATCTGTCTGGGGAAATGCAGTCAACTATACACTCTCCAGAAAAAAGCAAAAGAAGCTTCAGGAACGGAAAAAATGCGTAATAATTTTTTAATTATTATTAGTTGCTATTTTAATATCCCTTACTACCAGCATGATCGTATTCATGGCGACGGCATAGGGTTTTGCATGTCGTTTTTAAACAAGCACGGGATAGAATGCTTTTTTGGCTGAATGAACCGTAATCCCCTCCCTGTGGCAGAATTTTGCATACGCCACGTATGGGTGTAACCAGGATTTCGGCACTACGTTAAATTTTGGGTCGAATTTCCATTTGTAAAGCATTCATCATGGCATCAGAAAAAAAAATCCTCACGATTATTCTCCATAAATGCAGAAAATGAAGAACTACGCGCCAGAGTGACAGAGCTAGAGTCTGAACGGGATCAGTTTCATATTCGAGTGGAAAAACTGGAGACTACTATCAAAAATTTCAGTGCCCACACAGTAGATGAAGGCATGGTTGTCCCAAGCCAGGATAACGAAGGAGGGTTACAGAAGAACTTGTGGCAGTTTCTCTGTAAATTTTCTACGCGGGATGCCTGCAGCCAGCATTATCTACTCAGATGATGTCGTCGTTAAACGGCTAGGAGAAAAGCGTGACGGAAGTCCCTGCATCATCATTGCTGACAAGTCTGTCGCAGTTCTGCCGCTCCTAATGAAGATCATGGATCAGAAGATTAAATTGGAACATTTCCTAGCAGCCAAAAGAACAGCGAAGAATGGACTTAACCAAAGCAAGAATCTGTGCCACAACAGCTAACAGAAGAATAAGAAGAAGACATGGCTGCCAAGATCTGTGTCAAAGTGATACAAGAACTGCTGCCGTGGATCGAGGAGCGCATGAAGAAGGCGGAGTTAAAAAAAGAGCACTCAGTCATGGCGGTGATTTCTGGTATTCAAAAATCGAACAACGAATTTTTAAAATGTGTAATTTTAAATATACTAATTCTGAAAATAGATTACAAATCCTGAATTTAGAATCTTTACAAGAGCGCAGAGAGAGAACAGATATGATTGAAACATTTAAAAAAAAAAAACCGCGGGGAAAATAAAAACCGAGAAAAAAACATTTTTTAAAACACAGACCACAGAAGGGGCCACAAAAAAAAAACAACAACAAAAAAAAAGGAAAAACAGGAAAAAAAAATTTTTTTAAAAAAAAAAAAAAAAAAGGGAAACCCCTCTAAAAAAACAAAAAAGAAAAAAAAAAAAAAAAAAAAAAAAAAATCACAAAAAAACCCAAAAAAATGAAACCCGGCAACGAAAAACGACACCAAAGAACAAAGAAGAAAACTGAAATCCCTAAAGCCTTTAGTCTTTTTTCCCATGAGCCCAAAAATAAGATAAGATAAGATAAATTTATTGTACACGTTACAATACAGCAACAATTTACGTACAATATAAAAGTAAAAAATAGAATAAGCATTACAATATAGAATTACATAGGTCAATAAAACATGCAAATAAGGAAAATTTAAAAAAGGGTCTGTTGCAAAGGTTTAAGAGATTGATGATATAAGTTCCTGAAGATTAATTTTTTTAATTTTGCTAATAAAGCAAGGTAAAGAAGTTGCCGTTACTACTTCATTAGGTAGCTGGTTCCAAAAATTGACTACACGGTTACAAAAAATATATTTTGAACTGTCTAGACGATATTGTTTGCCTATTAATTTCTTACCATTATTACGCGTGCGTAATTCAGTATTTAAGGTTAAAAATTTGTCACAATCAATTTTTACCAAATGATTTAGAATTTTATAGCATAGTATTAAGTCAAATCGCAACCTTCTTGTTTGAAGAGTATTTAGGTTTAACTCAGCTAATCTAATTTCATATTCTACATAAGGTAAAGAGCAACGATAATATAACCGGCGTGTAAAAGTTTTTTGGACACCTTCAATGACATTTATGTCTTTTTGTAGATACGGTGACCAAATGTATGGCTCAAACTCAACAAGTGGGCGCACAAAAGATTTAAAACAGCGCAATAAAACATTCATATCTTTTGTAGAAAATGATCGAAAAATAAGGCCAACACTGCTCAAGGCTTTAGATGCTATAACAAGGCAGTGGTTGCTAAATTTTAAATCAGACGAAATATTTATGCCCAAATCACGCACTTGGTTAGCAGAATTTATTAGAGTGTTATTTAATTTATAATTAACATGAGGGTTTTTTTGACCAATGTGAAGTACATTACACTTTTCCATTGCTATATTCAGTTGCCATTGAGACGACCAGTAACAAAAGTTATTTAAAGAGTTTTGGTATGCTAAACTAGTATTAATGTCATCATAACAACAAAATATTTTAGAGTCGTCGGCAAATAACATGGCAGTGGACTCAGAACCTAAGGATTCAGGGAGGTCGTTAATGTAAATCAAAAATAATAAGGGACCTAGGACACTTCCCTGAGGGACCCCGCTGGTTACGTATGCAAATTCAGAAGTTACGCATTGATTATTATTGTGCGCAGTAAAATCATTTATAATAACTTTTTGCCTACGAAGTGTAAGAAAATCAGTCAACCAGGAAAGTAATTCATATTTAATTCCATAGGCGGCGATTTTTTGAAGCAATTTGGGGTGAGATACTGAATCAAAAGCTTTAGAAAAGTCAATATACATGACGTCTATTGACTTTTTTGCATCTAAAGCTTCTAACCATTCTAATAGCGTACTCAAAAGTTGCAATCCAACTGACTTACCCTTTAAAAACCCAAATTGATTGTCACTGATTAGTTTGTTTTTAAGCAAAAAATTTAATATTGAGTCACCTACTATACTTTCGCACAGTTTAGAACAGTTCGAAATTAGTGATATGGGTCTAAAATTATTTTTAACACAGGAAACACCTTTTTTAAAAATCGGGGCTACAAAAGCGTCTTTCCAAACAGACGGGAGAGAGCCAGACTGCATTGAAATTTCGAAAATTCTAGCTAATGGGCAGCAAAGGGCGTCTGCTGCATTTTTTAGGTAAAAAGCGGGAATATCGTCAGGAGTCCTTGAAAATTTTGGAGGAAGTGATTTTAATTTATCAAACACTGTTTTAACTGGAAATTCAACAATATTAAGCATTAAAGTTTCAGTAACACGACTTGGAAACTCAGGAAAATGGTTATTATCCTTTGTAAAAACACTACAAAAAAATCATTAAAAATTTTAGCAATTTCTACTGTGTCATTAGAAAAAGAGCCATCATCTCTTTTTATTGGTCCAAAATTAGATGGCTGCTTTTTAAGCTTACTTTTGGTAAAGTTGTAAAAACGTTTAATGTTTTTTGAATTTACGATATCATTTTCAAGGTTTTCATGAAAATTTTTTAAAGAGTTGCTGTACTGCCGAGAACAAGCTAAATAATGATTTTTAGAATCAGGGAATTTTTTAAATATTTTGTAAAGTCGTTTTTTTTCGTTTCGCAATTTAATAATATGATTTGGATATTTTCGTTTTTTAAAATTTATAAATTTCTTAGAAACAAACTTATCAATACAGTCTAAATTAATTCTAACAAATTTATTGTAAAGATGATCAATATTTAACGATTCATTAATAATTTTACCCCAGTCTATGGCTTTTAGGAACACATTGATTTGATTGAAATCAGCTGACTGAAAGTCATAAATTAATTTTTTTTTGCAAAATTTAAATGAAACATTAAAGTTTATGTTAAATTCGATTGAGACATGATCGCACAAATGAGTCAAAGGTTCGGTTGATTGAATATTGGAAATTATACTAGGTTCATTAGAAATTAACAAGTCGAGTGTGTTTCCACTATTATGGGTTGCAAAATCAATAAACTGAGAAAAATTACATTCAAAAAAGGAGTCTAAAAATATTTTATATAATTGATCTTGTTTTTTTGGTATGGGAAATGAACCCGTCCAGTCAATGCCACTATAATTATAATCACCGATAAAAACGCAAGGATAATTAACAGATGATAATAAGGTATTTAATTCACACATCATAGTCACTTTTTCCAGTTTGAGTTCACGTGAAAGAGAGCAGGGAGGGCGGTACTGACACACTAAGCGTAAATTACAGTCTTTTCCGTGAATGTCTAATGCAACACTTTCAAGATTATTAAATTTATTGTTTACATTAACAGGACTAATTTTTAAAAAAGACTTGGCTAATATGGCGACACCGCCACCTTGTTTGTATTCACGGTCATGTCTATATATTTGATAATTTTTATCAGAACATAAAAGAGAGTCAAAAATAGAATTATTTAGCCAGGTTTCGCAAATTAAAATCAAATCAAATTCATGTTCGTTAAGAATTGCATTAAGTTCATAGAGTTTGTTTACAATACTACGCGCGTTAAAATACTTACAACGCAAACCTTTGTAACAAACTCCTAACGTGGCGCTACTGGCTGCGTAGCAGTGTCAAATTGATTCTGCTTTGGCTGAATATTCAACTCCTATTGTGATATAAATTTTTTTTAAAAGTTATACCAGTTATTTGTTTATGATGTAACCCAACTGGGTTGCATTTTTTTCCTAACTGTGTTTGTGATTCTAGAAATACAATATATCTATCTAACCCTGAACAAAATTTTGGAAAGGGGGAAGGGGTGGGTTTATGGGGTCCATAATTTAAACGTTAAAAAGGCTAAAACAAATTTGCGCCATTTACGAGAAATTTTTTTCAAGTAGTATGCCAGATACTTCATGTTTTTCTGTTTAAATTTGATAAAACTAAGTCTAAATGAAGTAAATGTTTTTTAATAAAAATGATGGTTAACTTAAAAGAGGAGACAATTTAAAGCATTAAAAATATGTTTTATCGTTAAATTACAAATACCTTTTGTGTAGTAAGTAACTTCTAACTACAAACTACTATTTGCGAAGTTAACCAAATTAAAAAAAAATTTGAAAATTCAATTGTAAGGCTATAAAAAATGGAAAGGAACAATAAAGCGCTGTGAGCGACGCTTGAGAAGAGTTTTTAAAAATAACCTTTCTGCACCCCCTAACTTTTACTCTTGCCGACTTAAAAAGGGTATCTGCTCTGGAAATTGCACCTTGGAGGTCGTAGTTGATTTAGCTATCCAAAACCGCCATTGCCACGCTGGTGAGGTAATTGCCACACTATGACTTGTATGCATAGTTTCTTGACGTGGGGAGGGGGCCTAGGCCTGACTATGTGACCATTGTGGTTTAGCCTACAAGCAGAGGCAGCGCATTGTTTTCTTCCAAAACATCAAAAACTAAAATTATATTTTAAATCATCATGGTGGCGAAACTCTCAAATTTCAAAATGAAAATAATAAATTTTTTAGTCAAAAAAAAGTCCTTCCGCGGTAAGATTACCTACAAAATGTTAATGATGGTAGATAGAATATAAAAGTGTAGCTGCATAATACTTACTTGGTGTTTTTTAGAAAAATTATTATCCGGAAAATTATCTACGTATAAAATCAACAACAATAATGCAAAACAATATTTCTTGGAGGATTTTTAATTAAAAAATCAACCATATTATTATATCAAAAGAACTAAAGATAAGACTCCAAGAAGCTTTTTACATTATAGCACTTTGGGTTCTGATTTTTTTGTGCCTATAGCAAAATATCCACACAAAAAATCCAGTATCTACATCAATAACTAGCAGATCTATTTTCTTTATAAAGCGTTTTGTAAAATTTGTATTTTGTGTGTAATTGTATTTTTAGATCTCTTTGTGCCTAAACTCGAAAAAAATATATATTTTTAAGTTTGTGTATTAATTAAAGGGTTGTAACCCTAGGATTTTGTAATTATTATAAGGAAACACTCTCAGTGGTTTTACTAACCTTTAATGTATTTTTTTCCTATCTGCTATATTCTACGTATTCAACCTGCAAATTATGACAAGTAGGAGCACATAATATCAAACTGTTGTGCGTTTTTCCAGCCGGGCTGTTGAGTCCATCGACTCGGTCTTTCTGTTTGTTTTTTTTTCTTCTTCCAAATTTTTGGATTCTCCTTTGTTAATGTTTTCTCTTTGGGTGTGAAAATATGGCCAGGCCATATGTTCAGCTGGAAGGGAAGGTGTGAAGAAAGTACAAAAAGAGTCTGAAAATATTTTTAGTGTAAACTTTGTGCAAAGTAAACAGCCGGGTTTAATTTATTTATAGGTAGGGTATTTTAATAATCCTAAATTTTTAACATTGAAAATATTATTTTTAACTTGTGATATTAATTTCTAACCTGTGAATTATTATTGTTTAAATAAAGAATATAATTTTTTTATATTTGTATTGTAATTTCTAATTGTTTAAAGTTTTTGTAATGTCACTTCTTATTTTAAAGTATTTTTCTCGATTTATCATGTTTGTAATTATTTTTTGAAAAAAGAATAAGTTGAGAATGGCATCCCCCAAGAGTTGTTAAGTTATGCAAATTTGTATTGCCCCTGACTATAGGAGTTAAAAGGGACTGGAGTGTAAACAAAGACTGCGCGTTGGAATAAGTCACAGAAAAATATCGAGAGCATGTGAAATGCGTTTGGCAGTGCGCAAAATAAACCCGAGTTAAGGGATAGGGTTGAGGTGGCGTTAACGGTTAGGTGGTGCATGCGTCACGAAATGAAAACAATATCGATTCTTGTTGGCAGTTGCTACTCCTATAAAAGATAAGGGGTCGGTGAAAAGGTCGACGATAGGTGAGACTTTTGAAACTGAAATCAAAAGGGGCGACCACTAGGGAACGATTGAACAGAGCTGGCTTTGTACAATCGGCCCCAATTCGGGAGGAAAGTTTTGGTAAACCAAATCGATTCCGGGTCCAAGTTCTGTTCCTGGACGGTGGATTCGATTCCCCATCCTTGAGCCCTGAAATTCGCTACCGCCAAGAGTTTCTTAAAAATTATTTGTTTTTTTTATTTGATTAATTTTATCGCCTTGTAATCTGTGTGTTGTATTTCTATGTGTCCGCCAGTCCTTTGCTACCACTACACTACGTCTTTTTACTAATAAAATTTAATTTTTTATAGCCATCTTTACTACAAGGAAAACAGGAATCGTTTCAATTTGAACGTTAAAATTTATTTTATTATAAATTTCAACTTCAGCTGATATATTTACTAAAAATTTAAGGATGATTGAGACAGTTATTCTATCTTCAATTATTTATGTTTATTTTAACAAGGACAGCTATCATTGGAAAACTATACAGTCCGCTTAGTTAGGTCACACATTTCCAATTTTTCGCGAATATAATCAATGTTACATTAATTTTACTGATACTTTATCAATAACCAATTAATTGATTTTTTTAAAAAGATCTAAGAGATCTGTTTTTTTTATTAAATTCAATTTTAATAAGTTTAAAATGAAATTTTGATAAGTTTAAATTCTTGGTACTAAAATGAAAAAAGAGACTTCATTGGGTTTCAAACTCCCGACCTTGCAGTCTGTAGGTTAACTGCCTTAATTAACTATTAGACCACGACTATCGAGTAAAATCCTACTTATTTATTCGGTGCTCGGTTATGATCCTAACTTTATTTTTTATGTTTCTATTTTATCAAATTAACAATTAATAACTACATCATCACAAATTGATCAAATTTATATTCGCCTTTTAGTGTTTACACGTTATTTTACACTGCAAAATTAATAGAAGTTTCCATTTAAATATTATTTTAATTTCAACTTTCTGCCTAATGTGTATTGGAATTTTACTGTGTAAAACGCCAAATAGTCTATTGATTCTTATTTAAGGAATAACACCACAGTTATATTTTTGAGGGACAGATCTTTTCTAAATTAATTTTTACTAACATAATATTTAACTGCTCATTCAATTTTTGACATTAATTTTTCTTAAAAAATTGTAATCGTCAACAATTATTAAATGACACTAAGAATACATATATTATGTATTCTATGACACCAATAAAATACATGTCAAAAATACATTATATTATAATAAAATTCATTACCAAAAATATTAAATTTTTTTCATTTTTCATTTATCGTACCCTTGGCATAAAAACACTTTTTTAATTAAAAAGTTAAAAATTAAAAAAACCGTCTTTTTGACGTTAAAAAATAACTTGCCTGGCGAGAGAAGACTCACTACCTACGAAGTTTTGAATCAAACTTCTACACGTTAACCACTCGGCTACCGTGGCCCTATCCTGACTTAACATTGTAAAAGATACTTTTAAACAAACGTTTAAAAAAATGTAGTTTCTCGGCGTCAAATTAAAAAAAAATTTAAATGAAAATTAAAAAATTTTATTCGCTCAGATTTTTAATGAAAGTTTTGGAAATAGTTAAACAAAAACTAATCAATACTTTGAATTTTATTTGATTTAAAAAACTAATTCAGGATC
>JASAMX010007000.1:0-25373 GCA_030248175.1 Microlaimidae sp. YZB2_3
AGCAAAAGTATATTCTTGTAGGTCCCAGAAACACTCTTTAAAAATGAACTTTACTTTAAATGCACGGGGAGTTCGACTGCTGGGGGTGCCAAATTTGAAAATCGCAAAATCTCAATTTTGTTTTCTTTAACATTTGATTAAAAAGATTTTCTTCACATTTAAAAAATTTAAAAAAAAAACGGAAAACTATCGAAATTCTTATTTTTAAATATTTTTATTATATTTAATATATATCGAAACTCCAAGGTGCCTGGTTTTAAAAGGGAGGTAGGGAGTCAAATCTTTTGTCTTCAATTTTGATGATTTTTTTAAAACCTTTTTCTTTCCACCAATAGCGAACAAAATATCTCCAGTGGTTTAAGATATACGACCCTCCAAAAATGCGTTGTTTTTTGATAGATAAATAGAAATATTTATTGCACACGTTACTACAAGAGAAAACGAAATGAATGATGATTCTGAATACTTGAAAGAGTGTTCCATGAATATTAAAATTTAAGTTTAAAATGATTCATTTAAAGAAAGCGGTTACTTCCTACTTTCTTTTTACACTTCGTCTTTTTGGTCAAAAAAATCGCAGGTTTGTTTCAACAAATCCTGCGGCAATCTTAACAATCAAGGTATCAAATGAAAATAAAAAGTTTTTGTGTATCATTTGTAATTTAAATTTTTATACTCATTAAGCAATCTTTCAAGTACAAGATCACCGAAAAAAAAATGTTTTTTAAAGGGTCAAATCTCCTAAACCACTAAAAATATTTTGACGAAAAAAGATTTGTGTGCGATTATGGGTAGGAATAAGGTTTTAAAAAAAACCTCAAAGTCGAAGACAAAAAGGTTTACTCTGAATCGCACTTTCAAGCGAAAAATGAATATAAATGTAAAGTGAAAGTTGTTTGATAACTTTTAAAACGCTAGAATTTTAATATTAGTTTACTAATATTATTAAAGCTAAAATACTGATTATTTGATTTATTAATTGTACGCCAGCTACGTTCGTATCCCACCCTACCTTACTAACCAAGCTTAAATAAGATGGTGTTTTCAGCCATCAAGAGAGTACAGTCTTTTGATTTAGCAAATAATTGTTCTAGTGATGTTCTCATGCATTCCTAAATGAGTATGAGAATCTAAAAGAATCATTAATTAACAAAGCTAGTTTACAACCTTAACTGATAATCAAGATTTCAAGCTATACACTATATCAGGTTACACTATACACACTAAAAATAAAAAAAAAACTATTAAAACGATGCATAAACCCTCTAAGATTATTGTGATCGTTCGCATACTTTAAAAGTTTTATCACAGTTATTAATCCTTTGTGAAAAAGACCAAAATATAATTTAGTTGGTTGCAGCATAGGTTTGGCAAGATAATAATCATTTAATAATAATACAAGCCTTATCAATTATGTAAAATAGTGATTTATGTCAAAAATTTGCATATTATTTGGACTAGACTAGTTAGTTATCTAGTCCTGGAAAATTATCTAGTCTAGTCTAGTCCGGCGAAAATTATAATTATCTATTCCTAATCTAGTACTAGTTTGCTTATCTAGCCTAGTACTAAAGGTAAACCCAACGTGGCTGCAACAGTTGTTAGTTGAATAAAAAGATGCCCCCCATTAAGTAACCACTCAAATCAGTAGAATCTGACGTCACTTTATCAAACAAATACTCCCTATTAAATCGAATCTAATTGGTTGATAAAGTGACGTCAAATTGTTGCTATTTAAATGGTTACTTAAAGGGGGGACACTTTTTAATCCAACAAACAACTTTTGCAGCCACGTTGGGTTTACCTTTAGTTAACACTAACTAGTCCTAGTACTACTTTTATCATTACACTAAGATATACCAGCTGGTTAAAAATAACAGAAGAATCAAGAAAAATAATAATTGATTGGATTGCATTCTTTAAACATATTAATATTTATTTCTAGTAAATTTACTATCACAACACAGTTAGTAAAAAGCGTGCATGCAACCCAGTTGGGCTACAAAACAGACAAAATAGTACACTGAAATAAACATTAAAAAGTATCACAGAGGCAGTCCTGGCTTACTAGAAAAAAATGACCAAAGGCTTTATTAAAAAAAGTTCTTCAATTAGTTATTTATTGATAAGTTTTTATCTGATTGAATCACACTCCTAAAGATTTTTTATAATCTTTTACTGTTTATATTTACAGGCATATTTAAATAAAAAATGTAAATCGATTATGTTCACTTACCTAACTTCTTTAAAAAAACCCATCAGGTTTGATGATGAAGACTTTGTAAAATATATATTTAAAGATGTGTGTCCTTTGCGTTTAGTGGACCCGCTTAAGGTGCTCTTTTATAAATTTTACAAAAACGAGATTTCTTTGTAAATACCCGTTTTTTAACTTAAATAATCTTATTGTTATAGACCAGTAAAGTACAATATTAAAAAACCCTAAAACGTTTTAATCATAAATTAAATATCATGTATTAAATAACAAATCTGTCTTACAGCCAGTTACTATTTTATATAGATATTACAAATGTTATATTTACTACACCAGCAAAACCATAATTTTTCAGTCACTTTCTGAAAGTAGATTGTTGATAAAACGGTATGATAAAAAAATTCTAACGCTTTATTACTCTGTTAGCAAAAAGATTTGGTTTTATCGAGCAAACCTAATTTATCTATGAACATTTTGTACTAACACGTATAAATGCTTATTTTGTATCCACGAATTACTGCGAATGCGGGACTCTTTTGTGTTAAGTGTATTTTTTATCGATGTCCTTTTTTACAAACTCAATCTTTAGATTCTTTTGCGCCGGAACTTGTTTGTTCCGGACCCTTTTCTACCAGGACTCTTTTTTGACAGGACTGTTTTATGCCACTTTATTATTTTTTAACGTTTTTTTTTTGTGCCACGAAACTTCCAAAGAAACGCCCAAATACTGGATTTTGGCCTTCTGAAGTCATTTTAGGCAAATATGAAAAAGAACAATTTTAGTATTAACGTACACAAAGAATACACGACCAATAAAGTGGACAAAATTATTTTTTTTAGAAAAATTTTAAAAAATCCGAAAAAAAAATTTAATTTGTACTGTACTTTTAAGTGAAATAAATAATTTTTTTTCTATTAAAATTATTTGATCTGCTTTGATGCAGCACCTATACTAAAAGAAAACTCTAAACCATGTCTAGACACGTTTTTTTGAACCAAATACGTTTAGTTACTTCATTGGCGCCTTTAATATAAAAAAAATCATTTTCGTTTCTTTTTTAGATCTAAAATTGTTTTATCTCTTTATTTAGAAGGTTCAATATATTAATTAACGGAAGTTCGAACGAGAGCCATAGCATTATGCTTTTTTTAGCTTATAACAGTACGACTTAATTTATTAGCTACAATATCCAAGCAACGTTAATGTGTATATTGCTTTGATATATTTTGAACAAGAAGTTTTGATTAAATTAAAAACGGATTCGAAGTAATTAGCTGGATAATAAATGAATTGTGTAGTTTGTTGTATTCATTATTCAATGAATGTTTTTGTTTGTCCGTTGTTAAATTTATAAAGTCTTCATCAATTCACAGTTTCTAAAATTCGTAAGTAATTATTAATACTTTAGATGCTTTATTCCATTTTCTAAATCATTTTTGGGACGAATTAAAAATAGATTAAAAGATTAGCTGTCTTACTCAGTTTTAGACAAGAAAACCACCCGAAATAACCTACGCTATTCTAGGCAGTCCTTTGTCTTAGGACAGTCCTGTAACTAGTGGGACAGGGTCCTCTAAAGTAAGGTTAAACCCAAAAATCTTATTTAAATAATCACGTACACAAGTTAGTTTCCACAAAATATTACAATATAAGCGTTTACACAAGAGGTTGTTTCACGATCTCCAAAGCTCCGAAACACTTTAAAGCTCTATTTACTGATTTTTATGTTAGTGTACTGAGTATATAAAGATTATTACATATTTCATTTTACTTTTTTTGAAATACGCCAAAAATATGAATACGCCAAAAATACGCCAAATGAATAACAATAGTTTCCGCAAGGATCTTGCAGCATTTGTACTTTCACTTGTAATTGATGTTAATTTCATTTGTAGTGCAACATGTTTAATAGTTAAACAAAACAACAAATTAGATAATTTATAATTAAAACGCTTTTTATTATTCATTAGTTATTGATATGTTGTGAAAACATTTGAATTATAGTTTTTATAAAAAATCAAGTTTGAAAAAAAATTGCCGTGTATAATAAGAGTAAAATAAGCAAAAAAAAATGAAAAGGAATATCGTATGGTTAGTATTTTTGTAAACGAGAAGCAATAGGGATGGGTTTAATTAATTTTAAATTCCAATTTTCTTAAAATAAAATGTTTAATTTTATTCTGTTGTATTTTAGTTTATTTAGTTACAAACATTGTGTTTAATAACGCAGAAAAAGCAGGTTAAGTTTAAATTATGGTATTAAATAAAAGTAAAATAAGCCAAAAAAAATTTTAAAAAAATATCTTATGATTTTGTATTTTCTATATACGTACATACATAATACTCACTTTTGATAAACAAACTTGTTTGTTTTGCGATATCTACCTTTATTATCTCTGTCAAGCGTATTTCCTGTTTTGTTTTATGAATGTGACGTGGAATATACGATAAAAAATAAAGTGGTTGAAAAAGTAAACGTTTGTTTTCGATAAACAAGCGATCAGTTTAAACTATGAATATAAATTTTAAAAAAATATTTGTCAATTTCAATGTGATAGGTTATTAGGTGAAGGAAGCCGTTATAGTCTGCAAAAAAATGAGCACTGACAACAAAACTTAAAGCTTTGAAAAGACACAAATACACAGAAATCACGCACGCACGCACGCACGCACGCACGCACGCACGCACGCACGCACGCACGCACGCACGCACGCACGCACGCACGCACGCACGCACGCACGCACGCACGCACGCACGCACGCACGCACGCACGCACGCACGCACGCACGCACGCACGCACGCACGCACGCACGCACGCACGCACGCACGCACGCACGCACGCACGCACGCACGCACGCACGCACGCACGCACGCACGCACGCACGCACGCACGCACGCACGCACGCACGCACGCACGCACGCACGCACGCACGCACGCACGCACGCACGCACGCACGCACGCACGAACGCACGCACGCACGCACGCACGCACGCACGCACGCACGCACGCACGCACGCACGCACGCACGCACGCACGCACGCACGCACGCACGCACGCACGCACGCACGCACGCACGCACGCACGCACGCACGCACGCACGCACGCACGCACGCACGCACGCACGCGCACACGGACTCAAGCACGCCCGCCCGCACGCACACCAGCAGATTTAGAGATAAACAACCAACGATAAAACTAGCTAAAGTCTGTTCAAAAATGAGTGAGACTGGCGACAAATCGTAAACTTTAAAACATTTTCTCAAAAAGGTCCGAAAAAATTACTACAATCACTGTGTAGCTTGGACTTAGCTATCAGTTTAAACTAAAAAAGTGATGTTCTTCAATGACGCCCTCCTTGCGGCCAATGCGGTAAAATTTGGGCTTAAAAAAAGCGAAACTTTTTTATTAGTGCGAGATATGAGAGGCCACTTGGTATACTATTAGAACATACTTTTTCATGAGTTTCTAAAAATTTTAAGCCCGCTTGAAACGATGAGTTTTTTATTTGTTTATGATCCTTGGAAAATTGATTTTGGTGTATCATTTTTGTAAAAATTAATAATATATTACTTACAAGAACTTTAAAACACAGTATTTAAGTTTTGGCCGAGCTCCAATGGTGACAGCAACAAACTTTGAAATTAATTTTTTTCGTAAGAAATAAGTTTTTAAAGTAGACTTATATTAGTTTTCAGGTTATTTTGTTTGAAAAACATATTTTCATGCTTAATTATTACCGCGGAGCATTGAAATCACAGTCACAGGCCTCAGTTTTTTTTCACATGATCACACGTAGTAATTTTTAGTTTTTACCCAAAACTTAAAACTACACACACACATTGATATAAAATTTAGGGTGATGGAGCCGAGGGAACTTTGAGTTGAAACTTGTAAGGGAACTTGGAGCCCTAAGTGGGGAATTTGGAGCCGTAAGTCGGGGAATTGGAACAGAAAATAAAATTCGTAAAAACCAATGCATAAGCTAAAGCCAAACCTAAATCTAACCGAAAACTAGGTTTTTTAAGGGCTCCTAGTTCCTATAACCGCGGCTCTAAGCTCCTAAAACTTTTTACCGCTCCAAGTTACCTTCCAACGGCTCTAAAAACCCTCTTTTCTGATAGAAGCACTGTATTCGTCAGGCTATTACAAAGCGAAGTGCGCAGTGGAATTGAAGTTGAAACGTTTTGGAAACGAAAATTAATTTCAATAATAATATTAATTAGGTTTGATTCGAAAACATTGAACAACATTAGTTACATCAAGAATACATAACAAAGAATGTATCACTGTGTATTAAATTTCTTTGGTGTATCGGTGCATCGCTTTGACAGAAATTTAACCGCCCGAGGGGTTAAATTTAACCCCCCGGTAAAATTTGACTCCCCTCCCCGGGGGCTAAATTTGACCCCCCGGGGGGTTAAATTTGATCCTTGAGGGTTATATTTGACCCCCCGGCGAATTCTATTGAATCCCCGGGGAGGTCAAACTAAACCCTTCTGGGGGGTCAATTTTGACAGCCTCTTCTTAAGGCATAAAAAATATCAAAACTAGCTAAAAAATACACTTGTATTAATTAGAGTGAAAATAAATATAAAATCATACAAAAATATAAAAATAAGTTCACAATTAATTAAAACTCAAAATTTTACGAAAGAACACCCAGGAATAATAGTATTTTCATTAAAGTTTTAAAATTATTTACACAAAAATGCCTAGTTTAGTTATTTTGAAATAAATTTTATTTATTTGCAGTTAATAATAACTTTTTATAGAAACAAATATTTTAAGAATTGAAATTAGACAAAAATATTAAAATCAAGATTTTAAAATAGGTGTAAAGTCAATAAAATTAAAAGGAAAGAAACGAAAAAAACGCTCGATTAAAAGGGGATCGAGGGAACTGGCAAAACAAATATTATTCGGCCGAATCACTGGGCTATCACATCTCGTATAACAAGGACGCTAAACACTATTTATAAACTGTGCTTTCTCTCGTAACGAGAATTTCGTCAAAGGGGAACGCGACAGGAGGGTACTGGAGACGAGGGTACTGGACACGAGGGTACTGGACACGAGGGTACTGGACACGAGGGTACTGGACACGAGGTACTGGACACGAAGGTACTGAGCTTAAAAAAAATTGCGTTCACCACAATCTCCCAGCAAAATCGATTCATTATGCAAGGGGGACACGAGGTGCTGGACACGAGGGTACTGACGAGCAAAAAACATAACCTTCCCCCATAAAGCGGGATAAACTTATTGCATAACAAAAGTTTGTTTTACTGAATTATAAAAGGTAGGATTATAAAAATAAAATTATTGAGAAGACATAAAACAAAAATAATAATTTAATTTTATAACATTAAAACATTTTCATGTAATTTGTCTACATTTTCGTGCTTTTTTGTATAATAACTAGCTTTAAAAATAAACACTAAGGTTGCTGTTATTCTTTGATTGTACTGTCAAAATATTTTGTGGCTATTTTTCGTTGTGTGTTGAAAAAAATAAATTCTTAATAATGCCTTCGGAAAAAAATAACTGAAAAAAATCATTTCAAATAATTCTGCTATTAATAACATTTCAAAAACATTTTAGTATAATATTTTCCGAAAAACAATTGCTTGCCTTTTTTGACACTAAATTATTCGGTATTTTTTAAAGCACACTATTATTAAAATATTATAATAAAGTTTAGCTTAATTTTTGGTTTTGCTTCGGCTTAGGAAAATAGAATTTACCGTGCAATGGGTTTTAAAGACTCCCAAAGATCCATTGTTGGATTATTTTACTTATGACTCTATACTTAGATTTAAATGCATAAAATATCATACATGAAAAATCTAACAACTGTATGTTTTTGATTTTAGAAGCACATTTTGTTTGCTTTGTTTTAAATGATCAACATGTGTTCAAGTGAATTCCCTAAGCTATGGACTAAAAAAGGTAAGAAATTAAGATTTTATCAAAAAAAACTCAATTATTTTAATCAAGAGTCGTTGAAAATAGTCTAAATATAAAAATGACAGCAAAAAACTTCATTTCGCTTCGTATTTTCATACGGATAATATGTTTTAGAAAAAACAGTAAGTAAATAACTTCTTGGGGTTCTCATTCCACTCATAATTGTTTAATATAAATTCTTTAGTTTTTTTTAAAGGCAGGGTTTCGAAGCTCCAGAGATTCGGAGCAAGTTTTAAATATTGTCATTGTTTTTATTAAAAAGCCATGGTATAAATTATGTGTAAAATAACCTTTATAAATTTTGTGTTTTAGTATGACATTTTTTTAAAACAATTGACATAGTTTTTTATTACTAAATTGCATTATATTTAAGCAAGAAAAATTGTTATTTATAATTCAAAACGAAACGACTTAAGGCGGTTTATACTTATTTAAAAAACGTCTTTTGGACTTTGTCTAAAGAACGTTTTTACATGAGCATGAACCAGCTTTTATGTAACGTTTAATTGTCTACGCGTTCAAAAGAAAAAAATTAATTCAGTTCATTCACTCTAAAAAATTAACATATTTGTGGCAAACGTATTTTTTCTTAGCTCAGTACCCTCGTGTCCAGTATCCTCGTGTCCAGTAGCTTCGTGTCCAGTACCCTCGTGTCAAATACCCTAGTGTCCAGTACCCTCGTGTCCAGTAGCTTCGTGTCCAGTACCCTCGTGTCAAATACCCTAGTGTCCAGTACCCTCGTGTCCATGTAGCTTCGTGTCCAGTACCCTCGTGTCAAATACCCTAGTGTCCAGTACCCTCGTGTCCTAAAATCTCGTCAAAGACGCTCGTTACGTCAAGCAATATTTCTATTTTTATTGCGTGTTTTGTGTAATTTTAAAAAAGAATCTTGAAATAATTTTTTTCTGCATAAAACCTCAAACAAATCTAGAGTGGCATTTTTTTAAATTTTATTATTTTGTGGTCAGTTTTTAATTAATTTTTTTAATTTTATAAAGAAGATGATAAAAAATTTTATTTAAATATTCTATGAGCTACAATTTTATATTATCTTTCTTTAAAATACCTAAATCAGAAACTAATAGACCAGTCTAATACTTTTTCATAATATATTTAATCTGATATTTTGTCATTTCCTGTCGTTTTTGTGATTTTTTTATTCACCGCCTTTATTTTTTTGTACCAACTAGAAGGGAGGGGGGTTAAATTTGATCCCCGTGGGGTTAAATTTGACACCCCGGCCAGAATGTTTAATTTGACTCTTTGCCCGCTCCCCCTCTCGGGGGGAGGGTCACCCGGGGGTTAAATTTCTGTCAAAGCGATGCACGGATAGGAAAGAAATTTAATACAAAGTGATACATTTTTTTGTTGTATTCTTGATTACATTTAATGACACTGATAACCTTTTATATACTACTAAAACATAGCTCCAGAAACTTTCAGAAAGTCTTAGCTAATTAGAGATAGGAGACGAATTAACGACAAGAGCGCCAATCTATAAAACATTGTAGAAAAATTCTAAATCAGGGAAGAGCGCGGAGCGCTTTTTCCCTTATATTAAATGGGTTAAGTCACTGCGCGGTTAACCGTTGTTGATGGCGTCATCGAAAATCAACAAAACCTTTAATAGTGTTTTAGCCAATTAAAAATCTAAACATTTTACATAATTAAAATATTACCCATATTTTTCTGATATTAAAAACCTAAAAACTTTTGCTAAACATACCTGAATTTCATACTACTAAGCTTAATTGGCTTAATTCTTTTTTTTGGGGGTCCCCCAAAAACTTTTCCCTGTGGTAAATATTTGGAGCTGATTTTTTGCACGTAGATGCTAAATTGCCGCCTCACCTGAATTTTATTTTCGTATATGCTCTATTGCCCGTAGTTAAACCTCTGTTCATGTGAAAAACGACAAGTTTTTTTCTAAGTTACGCATTAAGTACTGGGGTACTTGTGTGACACTTTTTACTGAATTACATATTAATTATTTTCATTCAGTAATACACATTCTCTTGTGGTTATTTTTTTGATTTAAATTATAATTCCTTACTTTTTTATAAAAATTACTAATTTTCAACAGGAAAAGCGAAAAAATATCCTTACTAATTAGCAGCCATATGGCAACAATAAAAATATTTACAAAAATTAAATGAAATAAATCTTGGGTGACGTGTGAGCGCTGCGGGATATAATGTTTCAATAGACGGAAATTTATCAAAATTGAAACAGAAAAAAAGTCTTTTTTATATGGAATACTATGAAGCTACAATCATTCCAAAAATTTATTGCGAGAAAAAACTGGTCTGGGTAACCTCGTAAAACTGTATGGAACCTGGAAAAACCATTTACAATGGTGTGGTTTTGTTGTTTAAAAATAAACCATCAATCCAGAAAAATCAAGCACAAAACAAAAGTACAAATAAAGCTAATTTCCAACCAAAAAAGTGGTTAAATCAGGTTTAACTAAAAAAAATTTAAACAGAAGAAAAACACACTATTTTATATGGTTCTTTCAGGTTCCATACAATTTCACGGAATTACCCAGACTTAATATAGTATACTGCTTAAAATTACATTGAAATTTTGGATATGAAAATAATTGTATTCATATCATGAGGAGACCATGACGTTTCTTTTAAAATGAGTAAATTTTTTAATGTTTTATATCTTTAATAAATGACATTGAATTCAATTCATTAAAAGGCGGAAATTCTAGCAAACGACAAAACAAAGTTTCGAAAAAAAGCCTTATATTAAATGGAATAGTATAAAGCTACATAAGCCTAAAAACTAAATGCCAGAAAAGACTGAAACTAGTCTCTTTAAAATCTGTAAATTAATAACAGATTTTGTGAAATTTTCAGAAAAACAAAACCGAATAAAAACAATAGGTATAAAAGCTTTAGTTTGCGTTTTTTAACCGTTAATAAAACTTAATTTACATAAATTTCTCTCAAAGTGGATTAACTTTTACATGAGTTAACCAGCTGTAAATACCACAGTATTAATTAAGTCACACGTCGTCAAAACGATACAAAAAAGTATAACGCAAGCGTCACAGTAACCATGAAAAATTTCTGTCAAAATAAGTTATCGCATTGCGTATTAAATTTTGTAATTTATCATTATTTTCGTATAAAGCAAAACATACCGCCATATTAACGGCTTTTTAAAATCAAATATTAAGTTCTAAGTCCGAAAAACATTGAAAAATTCAGATTTAATATAAGGCGACTTTTTCTTTAATGTTTCTATTTATTACATAAAACATATTAGCTGTCAATGTATTTGTTAAATTAAAAGTCACCTTATATTAAATCTGAATTTTTCAATGTTTTTCGGACTTAGAACTTGATATTTGATTTTAAAAAGCCGTAAAATGGCGGTATGTTTTGCTTTATACGAAAATAATGATAAATTACAAAATTTAATGCTCAATGCGATAACTTATTTTGACAGAAATTATTCATGGTTACTGTGACGCTTGCGTTATACTTTTTTTGTATCGTTTTGACGACGTGTGACTTAACTAATACTGTGGTATTTACAGCTGGTTAACTCATGAAAAAGTTAATTTACTTTGAGAGAAATTTATGTGAATTAAGTTTTTTTAACGGTTAAAAAACGCAAACTAAAGCTTTTATACGTATTCTTTTTATTCGGTTTTGTTTTTCTGAAAATTTCACAAAATCTGTTATTAATTTACAGGTTTTAAAGAGACTTGTTTCCGTCTTTTCTGGCATTTAGTTTTTAGACTTATGTAGCTTTATACTATTCCATTTAATATAAGGCTTTTTTTCGAAACTTTGTTTCGTCTTTTGTTAGAATAAATACTTAATATTTCAGTCTGTGACGTTATTAAATGTCCCATCTTAGCACTAGTCAAATTCAGCGAAAAAAATTAACTTAGCACTAGTCAATTTTAGCACTATTTGGTTAAATTGTTACAAACTTTGCCTTATCACTACAGTATTAATCGCTATGTCTTTTTGAGATATAACGTTTTAAAGTTCAAGCTTTGTCACCAGTTTAAATCATTTGTGAACAGACTTAACAAATTTGATCGTACAAGGTTAAACAGAAGGTGAAACAGTATCAGTTTTCACCGCTTATTTACGGCAAGCTTACTAACAAATGAAAATTTGATTGTTAACCTCTAAACCGTAATTTTAGTAATTTAACCTAAAATGTATTTACATTGGATAGTGGTAATAAAACAACAAGGTTTAACGCACGCTTAAACAAATAAAAAACCCGAAGAAAAACCGAAAAATATTTATTAAAATTTCCATTTGTTTTTTAAAATTTAATGAAAAAAGTATTTCTTTGTTATATAAATTCTTAATTATTACTGGTTGCACAGCGGCGCCAAGAATTTATTTTGCCCTGCGGTAGTGCGCCAAGCATAATTAAAAAAACGTGGACACATTTTGTATGCCGGTTCTTATTATAATATTATTATTATTACTCCGACATATTCCCATATCCATATACTAACCTCTTTTGTTTGTTGTCAGTTTGTCACACTTTTGCTTTTTGTTTATACGAATCTAATCTAAAGGGATTCTTATAAAAACTTTAGTAGGCCGTCAGCAGCAGCATACGCGGTCCAAATTTTACCTGATCGTGAGAAAATTATATTTTAAATTAATCAATAAAAGTGATAAATAATTAATTTTTTCAATAAATAAAGACACTTTACACTGGAACTCGGTTTATACATGAAGTATGCAATATACATAAGCGTCACCATAATGGATAATTACCGTATCTCCTACTTATCTTTCGTATTATGCAGATTAACCGATTGAAATTTAATTTAAAATCGAAATAATAATGCTTTTTATCGAAATAAATATTTTTTCAACGCTGAAAATAAAAAAAAATTATAATAAAAAAGATTTAATATCAATGAAACGGCTTTAAATAACCAAAGAGTAAATTATCTGCTTGTATTTAAAAAATACTCTGATTTGATGAAATACTGATTCTTAAATCAAATTAAAAAAATATGAGATTTTTAAAAGAAATAAAAGAAATTTAAGCAATAACAACTGTTTTAAACAATCGGATAACTTACCTGGTAGATAATATGCCGTTAGATGATCGGCCCCAGAGCTCTAAGGAACATCACAAACACCCGTTTTAATTACTGTGTAAAGAAACTTTTTTGTAGTTATAATAATAAGCTTGATTACTACATGATAGGTCCCCGGTTCAAAAACTTCTTAAAAAATTATTACAATAAAAAATACCACTTAACCGGTTCCCATGATTGCTTTTCCCCCGTTACCACTGCGAAACCTTCGTCCTTCCGGTGGTGGTATCTTCCTCTGAACATTATGGTGTGTAACTTTTACCACGGATAACGCTACGTATCACCAATGTCACACCTGACCTAGGTGGTAGGTAATATTGTGTGCGTGGTTAAAATTTGCCTAACTGTTATTAAACCAGTTTTAGACATTTGAACTTGCTCGTTTACCGCGCAGTGCTAATCACCACATGCATTTCCTCAATATGCTTTATTAAACATATTTGTATAATCGTAAAAATTTTACAAATCTGGCATTTTCAAATAAGTGTAATTGATTCATAGATTATATTTTATGGGTCACGAATCACATTGCTTTTAAAAACCCCGAAGTTCTATTTCTACTAATAGCGCTTATTTTTGATAAAGTTTATAATGTCGGTTTTTTAAACAATTTAAAATTTTAGTAATAATATTAATAATAGTAATAATAATGCGTATTTAAAAAAACTAATGCAAACAAACGGTAGTAAAATTAACAGAAAAACTATAGAGTTTATTGCGATTGTTTATGTTTTACAGAAAAGGAAATTCATCTTGATAAAAGTTTTGAAGGCCGCAGATAAAACGCGGAATAAGAGGAACGAAATGCTACATTATTTATTAAACGTGAAGGCCCGTGTGTTTAGCATTGCGCTGCTATAAGCGTATGAGAAAGAACTGGTTTTTTTAAAGAGTAAATTTTGTGCGTAGCGTTTAGAATTTTTGATTCATAGAATCCGTGTTTGTATTATACAAGGCGCGCATACAGCTTTTGTTTAATTCATTGAACTCTTGCTTCCCACATGCTTCTTCTGAATTTTCTACGCCGAAGGTAAGCTTTTTTGCTTCTCCTATTAAAAAAAACCCCAAAAATTGCTACATACGAAACAAGCTTTCGTTGGCAGCTTGTTGTCCTATATTTTTATCTCCAGTGTCAATCTGTGAGTTTTGTTTACGTGATTTTTACTTAAAATATAAAAATGTTCTGAAAATTTATTTTCATTAAAAACCACACTATCACCACAACTTCGAGCACTTCGATATTTAGTTGGCAAGAACATTTAGATTACAACTTTTAAAATATTTACAAAATGGTAGAAAAAGTTTTTGAACATTTTTAGACGGTGTTTCTTTTAAAATTTTGGTTAGTACAGGGTGGCAAACAGCCTAGGGTGGGTTGAAATTTTTCTAATTTTTTAATGTCTCGAATAATATATTTTACATTGCTGATTGGTCGAAATATACCAGTCGAAATGGCCGAATCCATTCGGTTCGGCAAAATTATGACCTATTTTGAAACTTAAATTACAAAAATAATCTAAACGTTTTAAAAAAAGGTGCCCATATTTCCGCAGACCATTTTTGACCAATAGTTTACTCTGAAGATTTCTGACCAAGAATTTTTCAAACGAAATGTAAGGCGAAAATTCGTAGAAAGATTCGGTTACTGCGGCCACGGCGAGGCCGTAATTTGTTTCACATCTGAAACCTATTATTTAACTCTGCCGAAATTAATAAAAACTCAAGGAATTAATTTGGAAATAAATCTATAACAAAGCTTTTGGCACTCTTGCTAAATTGTTTATTGTTTAAGAAATTGTTTTGTTTTGTTTTGGCTGCTTTGTTGTTTTTGTAATTGAACATGCTGTTTTGTTGCATGGTGTTTTAAAAGATAATTTAAAATTAAAATTATTGTATGTTTTATCATGTATATAAATACCAAGTATTTGTCAAAAAATTGGACAAAGATCTACAAGTGTTTGATCAATTACGTGCATTACTAAAAAAGCCTGTTTGGTCTAGTTGAAACATAGAATGATCTGTTTTAAATTTAAATTAATTGCAATGCAGTAAATCGCCGCAAAAAATTTACCCCACGTTCTTTTGTTATGGTTGGCGCGGTGCCACGTGGCTAATTGACCTGAAAGGGGGGACCGATACATAAGAGTACTGCACGAAACAGTACCACTAAACAGTCCCGGGTTTCGCCAAAGAGTACGCACGAAAGAGTACGTCACGAAACAATAATGTCAAAAAACAGTACTGCACATAAGAGTCCTTTGTGAATTGCGTTTTCTACACCACAAGACCCTGACACAAAACAGTACTTCGAACGAAAGACTACTGGCACAAAAGAGTATTGTATTGGTGTTCGGAGTCTGCGTTTGACTCAAATCAGTACTGGCACAAAAGAGTACTAGAAAAAAAAATGTTAAGACGATAACTATTAATATTCGTTTAACTTAATTACGATAAAAATCAATGAGCACGAGCAGCGTTTTATATTTATACTCCTTTATACTCCTTTATTTTTAATAGAGCATTTAATAAAGTTCTTTGAATTTTTCTTGTTTATAATTACATGGCGAGTGTAAGCGGCCCTGTGAGCCCCATGGGCTGTTTAATTTGAGTAAGTATAGCTTTGACCGCGCCTCCGCAGGTACGTTTTAAAAGTTTTTTACATTTTTGAAATTTACTGGTAGCTAAGCCCTGAGTTCTTCCTGAATTGTAAAAACTAACTTATCTTTAAAAAACAAAAAATTAAAAAATCTTAGCTAACAAATTACGCTTCATTACTAATTTTCCTTCCTACCATGCTTATGTTCCTTCTATAGGTTGCTCATGCTTAAATGAACATTTTCAAACATATTTAACTTGAAATACATTTCAAATTATTTTTTCTTTTAGGAATAATTTTATGGTATTTTATAAGTTTACGAAAAAATTAATTTACAAAACAGTCTTGACAAAATATTTTATTGCATTACTTTTCAATTTTTTATAAAATTAAAACAACTAGGGTGTAGTTTTGGAGCTCCGAGAGTTTCTCTAAAGCTACTTAACGAAGAGCTTAGGTAACATCAAATTTTAGGTGTATTAAATGTTAAAACATTTTGTTGTATGGTCATTGTTAAAGCTCCGGAATCACACACAATCAGACGGACAACCAGTTCGTTTGCTAAATAGTATATAGAATGATTTGAGCGTTTTTTTGGGCTTATTTTATAGCAACACTTTTTTCAAATTTGGGGCTAATATTAATTCCACCTGAAAAACGAAAATTTAAATAAGCAGATAGATTTGCATAGATCTATTATGCCATGCATAAGTTGTTTTTAAAACAATTCAATTTTTGACTTTTAAATTTTCAGATCATAATTGCGGCGGCCGTGGGCCACCGGATATTATCTACAGATGAGTAAGTAACAAGTAAGTGAGTAACTTCCTAACGCTTTCTTCGATTTTGAATAACCCGACCGAAATAACTCTATATAAATTGAAATTTCGAACATATATACAACTGAAAACGGAGAATCGATTGGCAATCACGAATTTGTGATCTAACAATTTGTGCGGTCGAATATGACGGATGCAAATTTTATTTAAAACAATATAACTCGGCCGAATAAAATCTATATGACTTGAAATTCGGAACATAAATACAACTGACAACAGAAAATTGATTAATAATCACGATTTTGTGATCTCGCAGATTGTGCGGTCGATCATAACGTATGCAAATTTTATTTAAAACAATTATAAATCGGGCGAATAATATTTATACGACTTGAAATTCAGAACATAGATACAACTGACAACGGAAAATCGAGTGATAATTACAATTTTGGGATCTGAAAAATTGTGCGGTCAATCATAACGTATGGAAATTTTATTTAAAACAATTATAACTTGGCCGAATAAAATCTATATGACTTGAAATTTGAAACATTGGTAATAACTGACATTGGGGAATCTATTGATAATCACGACTTTGTGATTTGACAAATTGTGCGGTCAATCATGACGTATGAAAATTTTATTTAAAACAATTATAATTTGGCCGAATAAAATCTATATGGATTAAAATTCGGAACATAAATTCAACTGACAACGGAGAATCAATTGATAATCACGATTTTGTGATTTGACATATTGTGCGGTTAATCATGACGTTTTTGTGAATTTCATTTAAAACAATTATAACTTGGCCGGATAAAATCTATATGACTTAAAATTGAAAACATAGATAGAACTGACCACAAAAAATCGATTGCTAATCACGATTTTGTGATCTGACAAATTGTGCTGTCGATCATAAATTATATGCAAATTTTATTTAAAGCATTTATAACTTGGCTGAAGAAAATTTATGACTTCAAATTCAGAACATAGATAGATAGAACTTGTAACGGAGAATAGATTGGTCGCGATGTCATTTTGATTTGACATTTGTGCAGTCGAGGTAAGTTGGATTTACAGTTAGCAAGCTTATAACGTGAAGCTTAGCCAAAAACACGGGTGTTAAGTTTGCTGGTTTTTAACAAACATATATACATTTGACAACGCAGAATCGATTAATAATCACGATTTTGTGATCTGACAAATTGTGCGTTCTCGATCATGACGTATATGCAAATTTAAAAATAATCTTAACGGCCGCTGGTCACAAGACAAGACAAGACTTGAACTAGTTTACCTTAAAATTTTAAATTAACCTTTAAGTTTTAAAACCTATAGCGGAATTTAAAACTTTAACCTTGTCATTTGTCGTGTATGCATCATAAAAAACATGTATTATGCAAAGAAGCAAGTTTAACTTCCTAATTGACTATATTTTTGAATAGAGTATAATACTTTTATTCATTTGGGCCAATAACAAATAGTCGTGGAGCTCCGGAACGCCGGTTTTCGCAGCCCTGGAGTGCCTTCATAAACACGGAGCCCCACTTTATTTTCAAAATAATTTAGACATAGAATTAAAAAGTAGCATTTTATTTTTTATTTTTGAGGACTCAAAGTTTCTAAACAATAATAAAACAAAAAATAATTGTAAAAAGTAGCTAAACTAACATTGACATTTTAAAATTAAATTGGAGGAGGAAATAAATTTTATATAATTCATTTGAGAAGCTCAGCTTTGGAGTTTTTTTTGTTTAAATGATCATTTCTTTCAAGCATGATAGCTTAATAGCGCAGAAACATAACTAACAAACTGCTTTAGTTTCGTTAAAAAACAAAAAAAAAACATCACACAATTATTATTTCAACCGATTAAATTTTTTTTGCAAAAATCGAAACGTGTTTTATTCAAGCATTCAAGAACACACGATTAAAATAAAAAAAATATTTTTAGTTATATGTAAGACGCATATTGAATTGATTTCTTAAACATAAAATTTTCCATTTGGATCAGTCAAATCTGTTAGTTTCTGCACGCAATTTCTCAGTACACTTTTATATCCGTACTCGTTTGTGCTGTACTTTTTTGTTTCAGAACTGTTTCGTGCGTACTCTTGCGAAACCTGGTACTGTTTTGTGGTACTAATTTGTGTTGTACTCTTATGATAGGGAGCCGGGTCCAATGGCAACCATTAACATTTTTCTATATACGCTTAGGTTTTTTATATTTTTTATAACAGTTTCTTGTAGTAGAATATTTAAAAAAACCTTGCAAGTTTTATTTTGAGAAGTTAAAGAAAAAAACGAAGATTCAGACGAATGGAGCCAAATGTAATAGCGGTTCAATGAATCTTCTTCAATAAATTATTTTGTTTCATTCGTATATCCGGACCTTAGTATCACTTGTACTGTTTAAAACTACAGAGCAAGATCTAATTCCTAACTATACATGCTGGTATTTTGAAGGCTACTTTACAATTTTAACAAATTTAATCAAACTCAAGAAAAAAGCGGAGCGCTTTTTGCTTATATTAAATGCGTTAGCCCATTTAAAATAATAACTTCAATTCCATGTTTGCCTTAAATGTGAACCTTAAATCATATATACGTATATATATACGCATATACACCTATGTATATATACGTCATTGTTTATATATTAGTACCTTTAACATTCTTCAAGAACAACCCACTTTATAGGTCAACGGAAAGAAAATACAAGATGGACTACTCTAAACATGGACGAACAACTAGTTTAAAACCGTTATTTTTCAAAAACAACCCATTAAATTAAAATAGTTTTTCAATAAATCACAAACAAAACGATAAATTTAAACAAGTTATCATGATAAAACATATAAGCAACCTGAATCCTGGACTATAGACTTTAGTTTTCCTAAACAACTTAAGCAAAACCTTAAAATCAAACAAAACATTTAATTTAGGTTGATTTTAAGGTTTTGCTACGGAAAATTAAGGTCTAAAGTCCACGATAAATGTTATTTGTGAGTTTTATTACGATAATTTGCTTGAAAAATAACGGTTTTAAACAACCCATCTTTCCGGTGACCACTTAAGTGGGTTGTTCTTGAATTTCACCTCTTTTATATTTCACCAATAAGATTTAGACTATTTTAGACACGGGGAAAGAACGCACACACCTATAATTTTAGTGAAAATTGATTGAATGTCTATTATAGTTTAAAACGTTTCATAAACAGTATACACTAAAATTACTATATTTAAACAGTTTAATTCATTAGATTTATTTTTTTGCAAATATTTTTTCTGTCACACTTCAGTGATTCCGTGGATGACTAAAGATTTTACACATTGGGGTGGAGACCATGGTCTTTAGTTAGACGGGAGAAATTCATGAAATTTTGTCTTATACCTTTAAAGACATTTTAAAACATTTTTTTAGCTCAACAAGTAGTAAAGATTTTAATCAGTTTATTCACACATATTTGCATATTATAACCCAGTAAGCACGGTTTTTGAACCTGCCTCCGAAAGATTAGAGGCAGGTAGAAGGCATGTAAAACTGCCTCGGAGGCAGCTAGAAGGCAGAGTTGAGGCAAGTAGGAGGCAGGGTTGAAGCAGGTAAAACTGCCTCGGAGGCAAGTAGGAGGCAGGTGATTGAGAAAATAAGTTTTTTTAATTACATACATATTTTTCAGGCTAATCACTGTACTGCTTATTGTAATAAATTCTTTATTTTATTCTACCTGATTGTATTTAAAATCAATGTCACTTAACTTTTAAATGTAACTATTTTAGTTTAACACTTAAAAATTTTAGCTTACAGTTTTTGCAGAAAATATCATTTTAGTTTGTGTTTTTGTTGTTCTTTGAACTTTTACTTCGATTAGTTACATTAATAAGATTTGTTTTCAGTATTTAGAAATTAAGTTTTTTAATTAATAACGCATAGTTAAAATTTTGTATTTTTTAGTATATTTTAAAATTTATCATTTACTAATAGGTGCGCAAGATAAATATGCGGAACTTCATGATTACTGTTTTTTAGAAACTAAAATATTCGAAAACAAAAGGAAACCTTAAAATCAAACAAAACATTTAATTTAGGTTGATTTTAAAGTTTTGCTACGGAAAATTAAGGTCTAAAGTCCACGATAAATGTTATTTGTGAGTTTTATTACGATAATTTGCTTGAAAAATAACGGTTTTAAACAACCCATCTTTCCGGTGACCACTTAAGTGGGTTGTTTTTGAAAAATGCCGTACTTTTAAACTTTAATTTAAACCTACGTAAATTTTTGTTTGCGACTATATTTTGTATGGCTGTTTTAGTTTTGTTGTTGTTATGATGTTTGGCCTATTTACTGAAAACTAAAACATGTTATCTTCCGTTTCAGCACATTACGTTTTACCGCGTGAGCATGTTTTCTACCGCAAAACATAAACTGCTACTGCAAAATAGGCCAAGTCAACAATAAAATTGGTTAAGCACTTATTTAATGCACAAATCCGACTTTTTAAAACAAAAATATTCACTAATTACGATAAAGCTAAATTTCAATCTTGACACAAGTTATTCAAATTAGTATAAAATAAATGTGTCTGCGATTTATTTGACCTCATAATATGTGGAAATAAGATTAAATTGACAAAATGACCCCCCGAAACAACTGATCCGCGCAGTTTATGATTAGTTGATTAGTTTTTTTTATATTGTTTAGTATCAAAAAGTAAACCTTTGTTTCAATAATGTTATTTTTTCTTATAAAATTTTACCTTTTGCTATTTCAAACACAAACAAACACTTAATTCTCTGCCACGGGTCTTTATTTTGTTGGAGCGATATTGATGTTTTAGATAACGCTATTAGCTGTCATTTGTTGGGAATTTTGGGATTGTGGCCCGTCCTGCGAAGTTTTAGGCCTGAATAAAATAGTTACTTGTACGCTATACATTGTAGCAAGAATATATAACACAATTGAATGTCCGACATAACACATAAATTTATAAAACATAAATTTTTGCCCTAAATTTTGCTAGAAAATTCGTATGTACATGAGCTAGTTAGTGCAACTTTTTTAGCAAAAATCCGCCATTTTCTGCCAGTTTTTCTGTGCTGCGATTTTTAACATACTGTAGTGTTAGTTTTTCCACAGCACTGCGATTTTTCTGCACTGCGAACCTGGCTGCAGAACAAAAAAAAATATAAAAACAAAGCGAAGCAAAAATTGTGTGTTTAAATAAGTAAAAATCATTTTTGACGTTCAAATGTGAACACTTTTTAGTTTTAATGAAATAAATAATTTTCCAATGTTTTAAAATTAAATAAAACACGTTTTGAAAGGTTTTACTCCATTAAAAATGACTACCAGCGTCTGTTTTGTTTTTTTGTGCAGCCAGACTCGCGGTGCCAAAAAAATCGCAGTGCGAAAAAATCAGTATTGAGTGCGAAAGAAATCGCAATCATGCAAAAAAAAACTAACACTGTGTTAAAAATTGCAGCGCGCCAAAACTAAAAGAACATGGCGGGTTTTTTTTTAGAACATTCGCACAAAAGTTTGTAAGTGCGACTTTTCTAGCAAAATTTTGGTGAAAAATTTACTGTACAATCAGAAATTCTCTAGTGTTATATATTCTTGGCTATAGTAAGGGAAATTCCGTACAGAATACCCAAATCGTTTAAATCGCTTTATTTTTGAAAACACTGTCATTATTAATTTGATATCTCACTGTCACTTTAATTTCGAAATCATTTCGACTTTTTTTGCCGCAGCAACGACTATAAACAGGTGTATTATCGGCCTCGGCGCTTGGAAAATAGTGATTATCTTGTCTACCCTGGAGCTATTTTAAACAGAAAACTGTGCAATAAGGAAGCTCAAGTGCTTCGCCTGTTAACTGTGCAATCTAAACCTTAAAAAATATTTTAAATTATTTTAGCTGCAATTTTAAAAGGATCTTTGTTTGCTGGTTGAAGCTCCGGAGATCGCTGTTTTCATTTGTACAATATCAGGTTGTGAATTCAGCGCGGCGTAATCGATTTTCTGTATGGTTTAGGCGAAATAAATAGTTTAAAAAATTCATAATCGTTGCTTGGTGTATTTGAACCCTATCGCAGCAATGTGAATATACTCAGACTGCAATCCTAAAAATATCAAGCTAACCCGGCCTAGGTCTGATTATAATAATGCAGAATACTTGGAATCCTTAGAAATAACCTAGGTTAGGCGTAACAAAAAACCACAGAATTTTATTACTTGTCTTTAAAATCCTAGTTCATAAATGTTTTTACATACAATTAAAACTTAGCTTTAGAATTATTTATGGCTATAACCTAAATTCAGATGTTCAAAAATAACCCACGTTTAAGATTTTAGAAAAGGCTAATACGATTAGACGATGTGCGTTGTACATTATACTGCTCTACTATAGCTAGCGAAAATCCTTCTTTCGATTAATCTTAAACTGCAAAAGGGCGTTTTAGGACTGTAAGCTATTGTACGGAATTTTCCATAATAACTATAGCAAACAAAAATAGTTCGGATCTCAAAATTACTTCCTGGTTTATTCCTTTGTTTGTATGAAATTGTGTTTTATATATATATAATATATAATGTACAAAAAAATATAAACGATTAACTGTTAGTTATCCGCCATGTTTCGGCTAAGTAGTTAAGTCCTTTAAAAATTACTATATTATATTGATATAAATTTATTTTTTGACTAAAATTGACTAAATATGCTAAAAATTGATTTCTGGGTTTAGAAACTGTATATTTTTTAACAAAATTTTAAAAAACAAATGAAAAATCATGTATTATTTTACTGTATATTATGACGAAAATAATTTATTGAAGAAGATTCATAAACCGCTATTACATTTGGCTCCATTCGTCTGAATCTTCGTTTTCTTAACTTCTCAAAATAAAACTTGCAAGGTTTTTTTAAATATTTTATTACTACAAACTGTTAAAAAAATATAAAAAACCTAAGCGTATATAAGAAAATGTTAATGGTTGCCATTGGACCCGGCTCCCTATAATAAAGTACAACACAAATTAGTACCACAAAACAGTACCAGGTTTCGCAAGAGTACGAAACAGTTCTGAAACAAAAAAGTACAGCACAAACGAGTACGGATATAAAAGTCTACTAAAAATCGTGCAAAAACTAACAGATTTGACTGATCCAAATGGAAAATTTTATGTTTAAGAAATCAATTCAATATGCGTCTTACATATAACTAAAAATATTTTTTTTATTTTAATCGTGTGTTCTTGAATGCTTGAATAAAACACGTTTCGATTTTTGCAAAAAAAATTTAATCGTTGAAATAATAATTTTGTGATGTTTTTTTTGTTTTTTAACGAAACTAAAGCAGTTTGTTAGTTATGTTTCTGCGCTATTAAGCTATCATGCTTGAAAGAAATGATCATTTAAACAAAAAAAACTCCGAAGCTGAGCTTCTCAAATGAATTATATAAAATTTATTTTCCTCCTCCAATTTAATTTTAAAAATGTCAATGTTAGTTTAGCTACTTTTTACAATTATTTTTTGTTTTATTATTGTTTAGAAACTTTGAGTCCTCAAAAATAAAAAATAAAATGCTACTTTTTAATTCTATGTCTAAATTATTTTGAAAATAAAGTAGGGGTTCCGTGTTTATGAAGGCACTCCACGGCTGCGAAAACCGGCATTCCGGAGCTCCACGACTATTTGTTATTGGCCCAAATGAATAAAAGTATTATACTCTATTCAAAAATATAGTCAATTAGGAAGTTAAACTTGCTTCTTTGCATAATACATGTTTTTTATGATGCATACACGACGAATGACAAGGTTAGAGTTTTCATATTCCGCACTATAGGTTTTAAAACTTAAAGGTTAAAGTAAAATTTTAAGGTAAAGTAGTTCAAGTCTTGTCTTGTTTTGTCAGCAGCAGACATCAAGATTATTTTTAAATTTGCATCTAAGACATGATCGAGAACGCACAATTTGTCAGATCACAAAATCGTGATTATTAATCGATTCTGCGTTGTCAAATGTATATATGTTTGTTAAAAACCAGCAAACTTAACACCCGTGTTTTCGGCTAAGCTTCAGCGTTATAAGCTTGCTAACTGTTGCAAATCCAACTTCCCTCGACTGCACAAATGTCGAATCAAAATAAAAACGTAACCAATCTATTCTCCGTTACAAGTTCTATCTATCTATGTTGAATTTGAAGTCATAAATTTTCTTCAGCCAAGTTATAAATGCTTTAGATGAATTTTTGCATATAATTTATGATTGAATATATATTTGTTGTTAGAATCACAAATCGATTGCTAATCACGATTTTGTGATCTGACAAATTGTGCTGTCGATCATAAATTATATGCAAATTTTATTTAAAGTAATTAACTTGGCTGAAGGAAATTTATTACTTCAAATTCATAACATATAGATAGAATTTTTAACGGAATAATAGATTGGTCGCGATGTCATTTTATTTGACATTTGTGCAGTCGAGGTAAGTTGGTATTTACGGTTAGCAAGCGTAAACGTTAAGCTTAGCCCGGGGATGTAAGTTTAAGTTTGCTTGTTTCTAACAAACATATATACATTTGACAACGCAGAATCGATTAATAATCACATTTTTTGCGATCTTACAAATTGTGCGTTCTCTATTATGGATTATATGCAAATTTAAAAATAATCTTAACGGCCGCTGGTCACAAGACAAG
>JASAMX010007001.1:0-31396 GCA_030248175.1 Microlaimidae sp. YZB2_3
TGTCCAGTACCCTCGTGTCCAGTACCCTCATGTCCAGTACCCTCCCATTCCTTCGTAAGATGATGTCTTTCGTTAGTTATTACTTTTAAAGTTCTTTCAGTTTGGTCTGCTGGAAAATCGGTTTATGGAACTTACTTGCGATGACCTCTGGTATGGTAGGAACTTACCTCCGATGACCTCTGGTAGTTGGGAACTTACCTCCGTTACCTCTGCTAGGTCGGAACTTACGTCCGTTACTTCTGATGGGGAGGAACTTACCCCCGATTTCCTTTCTTTTAACCAACCGATGGAAAAAGGGGCGTCGAGTGGAGGCGTTTTATATTTGTGATATTTTCATAAAATGTTCAAAACACTATATAATACATTTGTTTACACTAATAGATAAGAATTAAAACAAGAATACTATTTTCAATTTAATTTAATGTACTTTTCTAGTTTAGGGTAGCTGACTTAATTTCAGCCACCTTTTTTATTTTTTTGCATAAGTTTTTTCAGGTTTTTCCAATCTAAAATTTGGTCTAAAAATCAAACGATAGCTATTTTTGTTATTCCAGTACAAAATTTTTAAAATTTCAGTTACACTTAAAGATCAGTGGAGGTTTAAAGTTTTTTATAGTGGCCGAAATTAAGGCGCGAGCCATTAACTTCGGCCACCTAGAAAAAACTGGCTATAACTATTGTCAAAATGAACAATAAAAATTTTTAAAGGTTGCAAATTTATCCTTAGGTATTGTTCTTGGTACATATAACCTAATATTTCCCGTTTGCAAACTTTAATAGTTATTAGCAAGACTTTAAATAATTATGTCAAAATCTTGAAAAAGCAAGTTTTAGTAAAACCTTAAAAAAATCTGTAGTTTTTGTTGAAAAGAAACCTGTAGTTTTTTTGTAGTTTTTTTTTGAAAAACCTGTACATTTTGGTTTAAAAAAACATTAAAAAAGTCAAACGAGCAAAAAAAATTCTTTATAAATACGGTAGTACGATGATTAATTTGAAAACAGTAAAAAACAGACAATTCTTTCACCTTAATTTTAGAGATTCGCAGAAATTAACAGAATCTTAAAATGCGCAGTTGGTAAACGCATTGCAAAGTGATTTTAAGGAAAATATAAAAACATGAAAATTAACTAATTTGAGCCTTAAATAGTAGATATTTTAAGATTATATAGTGCTTCGTTCTAAATTTGATGCAGTTTAAACACAAAGTAAAAATTAAAAAAATCACAAAAAATTCACTTTTTGTATGAAAATATTGATAATGCACAAATAACAAAAATAAAAAATTTTTGCAAAAAAACTTTATTCAACATTCATCCAATTATTTTTGCGTTAGTTCTTTTGTGTTTTAAAAATAAGCCAATTTTCTAACACTCTAAATTGGTGGCCGAAACTAAGACTTGGTCGAAATTAAGTCAGATACCCTAGGAGTTGAAGTAATAAATTCGGTTATTAAAAAATGACCGGCAATATGCAGACGACTGTACCTTTCAGGGAGATGGGTCTATTGTTTAAATAAAATTTTTGACCGATTTCAGGATCACATGAATGCACGTGTAGGTGCGGCTGATCATGACCACATTGAAAGGTTTTTGGATCGAATTGGGGACACTTTGCTCCCGCCACTTCGCTCCCGGCCCACTTCGCTCCTAGCAAATTTTGTGAACGCATTTTTGCGACGCTCTTAGAGATGGAAACCCTACATTTTCCTAAGCCTAAGCGAAACCTAAAAAAAACAAATCTTTTTTTGTGATAAATTTATAAAATTGGCCGAAATAAGCCAAGAGCAAGGTTGGTCCCAGCAAAAAAATAATAAATTTGCAAAAATTTCCTATGAACGAAAGGAGTCAGGAGCGAAGTGGCGGAAGCGAAATGGGCCGTTCCCTTTTGGATCATGTCGGCCATTTGCTGGGGCATCGCTAATAATTTATGGCGCTATAATTGTTGATACAATATTGTATATTTATTAAACACACAACGTTTTGTTTTTTGTTTACAAGAATTTTGTTTAACTTTAGGCACTTTGCAAAATTGTTTAACTATTAGGGTAACTGACTTAATTTCGGCCACCTTTTTTTATTTTTTTGAATAAGTTTTTTTGGATTTTTCAATCAAACCGAAATTTAGCCTAAAAATCAAACAATAGCTATATTTGTTATTCCAGTGCAAAATCTTAATATTTCTGTTACACTTGAAAATCAGTGAAAGTTTAAAAATTTTTTTTAAAGTGGCCAAAATTAAGGCGCGTGCCATTTATTTGGGCCACTACAAAAATCTGGCCATAACTTATTGCTTAAACGAACAATAAAAATTTTTAAAGGTTGGAATTTTACCCTTAGGTATTTTTCTTGGTACATATAACTTAATTTTTCCCGTTTGCGAACTTTATTAGTTATTAGCAAATACTTTAAATAATTATGTCAAAACTTTAAAAAAACAAGTTTTAATAACTTGTATTTTTTTGTTCAATTTTTATTTTTTGGCTTGAAAAAAACCTCAAAACAAAGTCAAACGAGCAAAAAAAATCTTTATAAATACAGTAGTACAATGATATTTAAAAACAGCAAAAAACGGCAGGTTCTTTCACCCAAATTTTTAGGTGGCCGAAATTAACGGAATCTTAAAATGCACAGTTAGTTTAACGCATTGCAAAATGATTTTGAAGAAAATATCAAAACATGAAAATTAACAACTTTGAGCCTTAAATAGAAGATATTTTAAGGTTATATATTGCTTTGTTCTAAATTTGATGCAGTTTAAACTCAAAGCAAAAATTAAGAAAATCACAAAAAATTCACTTTTTGTATGAAAATATTGATAATGTAGAATAACAAAAATAAAAAAAACTTTTGCGAAAACAGTTTATTCAACATTAATCCAGTTACTTTTGTGCTAGTTCTTTTGTGTTTTAAAAATAAGCCAATTTTCTAACACCCTAAATTGGTGGCCGAAATTAAGGCGTGGCCGAAATTAAGTCAGTTACCCTAAATGTTTTTATTGGTAGTTTGAAAGTACCGTGTTGGAGTATTTAAATTTTTTTTTGTAAGTTAAGATCGTTATATTATTTTATTTCAACTAATAATATCTTAATCCAATTTAAAACATATTATAAAATTAAAAAAACGCCTACAGATTAAATTCTTTTTACAGATAAATTTTGTAATTATTTAAAAAATGCATTTATTTAAATCCGCACAAACATCTACAATCGTTTTTTTTTGTTTTGTATGGTTTTAGAATTTGTTTAAAATGTTGTTATGCATTGATTATATTTGTTTGATCAGAATTTATTTTATATTTGCACCTAAATAAAATATTAACTTTAAAATGTTTTAATCTATTTATTTATATCATAAATTGTCACAATTAAATGACCTTTCGATCAAGTTTCACAATAGAGAATTAAGAAAACAAACGAGTTAATCCAAAACAATAAACAAGGAAAGAGGAATAAGAAAGGAGGCTGATTTTCGGAGGTACGTTCCCAGGTTGCGCGGGTTTCGGAGGTAAGTTCCGACTTGCGCGACGGACAGAGAAAAAAATCGGAGGTAAGTTCCGAGGTTTTTTCGGCGGAGGTAAGTTTTTCTACCTCTGCGGATTTGGAACTCTGTTTGGACAAAAAATTCTAAACGGTTAACGCGAAGACCGTGCACTCATAGTTGTTATTTTGAGGTAAATATTTGGTGAAATAAGTTATTAAATCAATTTTTCATAAAGACAACAATAGTAATATGTTTAGGTAAGTTTAAAATTAAATAAGCCGTTGCCATTATCATTTTTTTAAAGTTTTTACGATGTAACACACTCAATTACGGTGGTGGTGTTTTACAGTGGTGGTAAATAATGTAAGTTGAGGCAGAGTTTTCGCTCAACCACGCCAGCCTAAATTGAACCATCACTTGTCCAACGCTTCATTGTAGTGGGGTCTTAGAAAAATGCCAACGGGTTAGATTTTATAAGATAAATAAACTAATATTATATAATAATTTAATATATTAAATAATAAATTAAACTTATTTAATTAAAGCTAAAGTCTTCCAGGCTGAAATTAAGGGCGTAACCGCTCTCCGCCAGGAAGAAATAAACAATAAACCTGTGAGCGAGAAAAATTAAAAAAGAGTTTTCAGCGGTTATGTAATCAATTATTATTTAGTTGCGTCATGTGTTTCTCTGCACGTGATATTTTCTCAAAAAACGATTGGTTGCTTTACCACTCATCTATTTTCACCCTGATAGAATTTATCTTTAGTTTAGTTAATCTTTGAAACACTAAAGCGGAAATTTAAAGCCCTTAGCTTATTATTTCCGGCCGTTGTATTTTTAAACGAATAACTACTTAAAAACTACTATTATAGCTTAAAAAGTTTTTAGAGCCGCAAGTAGGAAGCTTAGAGCCGAAGGTAAACTTTTAAAGGAGCACTGTCACAAATCAAAATCCTATATCGGCCAAACCGGACTGCTGCTTTAATACTGAACCAATCGAGCTGAATTTTAAAAATATTGTAGCCTTGTAGTGGAGCACTCCGAATCCCGAATTTGAGTTAGGTAGGTTTGGTATTAAAGGAGCAGTCCGTTTCGGGCGATATAGGAATTTGATTTGTGACAGTGCCCCTTTAAAAACTTGAAACCTTGAAATGCAGAATGGGAACAGGGAGCCCTTAAAAAAATTGGTTTAGGCTTAGATTAAGTTTAGCGAATTACCAATTTTTACTTTCTGCTCCAAGTTCTTAACTTACGGCAACAAGTTTATAACCTAAGACTCAAAGTTCCCTATTTTTGGCTCTAAGTTTCAGCTTCAAGTTGCTTAGGTTCCATTGACACTAAATAAAAAATACAACTAAGGCTTTTTAAGTTATATTAAATCATTAGTAAATTAAAACATTTTTATTTACGAGTATTTATGAAATATTATAATAGATTTAGCTATAAAACCCAGTTTCACATATAGATTGAAAAACTGAGCATAAGCTGGGCTCGAACGAAAATTGCTTCAGCAAGGAATGTTCCACGTCACAATTTGCTGGATACGCTAAATACGAAAGTATAGGCACCTTGCATTAAAACTCAGTTTGTACATGAAGTATGCAATAAACATAGCGAGTCACCATAATGGATAATTACCGTATCTCCTACTTATCTTTCGTAGTATGCAGATCAACCGATCGAAATTTCGTGCGCTTTCGAGGGTTGATCGGCATACTACAAAAAATAAGTAGGAGATACGATAATTATCCATTATAGTGACTCGCTATGTTTATTGCATACTTCATGTATAAACTGAGTTCCAGTGCAAGGTGCCTATTTATTCTGCCACTAAACTACCCAAGCCTTAGGTAATGTTGGCAAAATTAATTCTTTTCGAGATACATTTAAACAACATAGCGCTGTTACTGCATTAAATTTCAATATGTGGCTGGCATCACAAATCAGTATGAAAATAAAACTGTCTTTGATATTATTTTTGTAGGATTGACTGATTGCATATGTATGCGCATAGAAAGATCAAACTCAAGTTTCAAGCCAAATTTTAAAATTTATTTTAAAAAAAATTGGGTCGTTGAGAAAAGACTACAATAATAATTTTTAAGTAATAAAATGCAGGATGCTTGACACCATTACAAAAATTATGTTAAAAATTTCGGCAAGAATAAAAAAAACAACTTAGCGTAAATTGGTTACGAATTAAGCAAAAGGTAGAAATCTGGAGCTTTAATCATGTAGTATGGCTAAAATTTTTGAGCTAGGTATTTATTGATATTTATCCGCCGATTATTTTTCTAATCATTCACGTCAATTTAGTTTTATAATTTTAAAATAAATTACAAGTCTGTGGGGTTGAGTGCTGTTAATGTCAAACTTGGTTCGTTCACGTCGACTTGAATTGACGGAGTCTCCAGTTTACGATTGTACCAAACGGAGTAACCCTAAAACAGTTTTCACATAGGCTTAGTGTTAGGTCTTAGGTTTAGTGCTTCATGATATAGGCCAATTACACTTGGCTAACTGCAATGACTTCTTGCCAATATTTAATTAAATATTTAAAAACCAAGAAATTTGAGCAAATCTTTTTAATTAAAAAAACAAATACCTTGTTTTAACAATTTTTAACTCATGAATCATTTTGGAATAGACCAAGAAGTTTGAGCAAATCTTTTTAATTAAAAAAAAACAAATACCTCGTTTTAACAATTTTTAACCAATGAATCATTTTAGAACAAAATGAAAAATTTTCGCGATTATGTTAATTAATTTTTGATTATTTTCTGGAAAAAATAAATGCTGTAAATAATTTCTGTTGTTTTAGAGATGCAGGGAAAATTTTGCGACAAAAATTTTTTGTTTGAGGTTTTAAAACTTTTAAGCGCGATGCGATCAATATGCAAATATCCTAAGCTAAGGTCCTTGAATTTGCCGTTGGCTTGGTACTTGGCTACCTCTTAAAAAAGTTTTTTCAAAAATTTTGGTGGGTTAGACCCAAACCCCCACACACCCCCTCCAATTTAGAGGCAATTTTTTTCAGCCACAGTTCTAACTTTTTACCATATAAATCCTTACAATTGAAAATTTTTATGCAGATTGCCTATACTTTCTTGAGCCTACAAATATATAATTTGTTAGGGGTAACCTACCTGGTTTGAGTACTTCGAGGGGTTAAAGGGGGTCAATTTTACTATATTTGCAAAATTCGTTCGTATTGCGGTTCAAAAATATGCTCTATTTTGCACAGTGTTCAAAAACCTTTTGAGCCACAGGTTTGATATCCGGGGTATTTTGTGAGATTTTTATGGTCTACCTTTTGGTGACGGCTCCAAAATTTTTTTAGTGCCCTAAGGCACTGTACTGGGTGACCCCTAATAACGTCAAATTTTTACAGAGGCGAGTAATATATCATTTCAAAGCTTTTGACGTGATGATTTGAAGAATACAAAAAAAGTTGCTGTAAAACGTTGGCTAACCAAAATACAGACCCTTCTCAGTTTGTCAGTAATAACAGATATACAAAGTATGTGGCTTCATATTTCTGAGACACATTTGCTGCCTCAACGAAGGTGCACTCTAGCTAGGACCCTAATTTCCTAAATATACGCCTTTCTGGCTTTAATTAGAACCATATGTCTTAAATAAGGTTGCACCCCGTAATTATAGAGCCTTCATTTGTCCAAATGGCTCAAGGATTTTAAGAGCCCTAAATATAGTTCCAAGAATAAAACCCATTTACAAGAAAAACTCTTCCGTTTTAATTTTCGTATTAAAATTTTGACTATTTAAATTCTTACAGAAAGAAACTGTAAATTTTGAATATAATAAAAATAAGAAGCGTATATTTATTTGCTTTTAATAACACCGAAAGTCTGTTTAAAAAATGATTGATACCAGAAAAAATTTTCAGGTAAGCATATTTTCCTATTGATACGGTTGATTTGTTCAAAAGTTTTATAAATATTAGTGTATGAAGTTTAATGTTAGCAAAACATTTGTAATTTCAAGTGAAGTGATTTATCAATTGAATTTTTCTATGAGTTTTAATTAAGCCATTACATTTCCTAATTAAGGCCTTGGAGGTCCTAACTAGGACACGCCCTAATTAGGGTAGTAAATTTGTTTTAGCCGCATATGAAGTCCCATTATTTCCCTATATTTTGTATTATTTTATATATTTTTGGTTATTGTAAAAAACAAACAGTGGCAAACAAAATATGTGCAATAATAATTAGGAATTTTTCATGTGCAAATTAATTTAAAATTAGTTTTTATGTGCAATATTAATATAGAATACAAAATTAAAATTTTAGATACGTTAGTATATATTACAATTATAATTAACAAAATATATAGATTTATTATGATAAATTAATTGTTTATCTTTCTATTATAGGTCGATTTAAGTTTATTGAAGGTTTTTACTTAGAAGATATTATGAGAGTTAAAATAAATCTTTATAAGATGAGAAAAACATTTTTTTTAAATTTAAAATATTGATATAGGTAAATAATTTTTAATTATGAGAATTTTAAAACATAAAGCTAAATCTGTGATACTTATGGCTTTTGAACTTTAAACAATACTTCTAGAATATTGCAAAATAAACTGGAATAATTTTTGATAATAAAGCACTAGCTACATTTCATAATTTTTTGCCTTGAAGTATACACTTAATTTAAAAAAATGCCGGTATGAAACTGGTATCTATTTCTTCTTCAATATTTATATTCCTAAGAATATTAAAACAAGACAGTGAACTAAATACTTATGAAAAACCACAGAGCTTATGAAATGTAGATTGTCTTAATCTTTTAGCTTATTCCAATATAGAATAAATTAAACATCGTTTCTTGAGTTTACCTGAATTGTTCCATTAGTACTTGCTGGCGGGTCCCAAGTTAAATTAATTGTGTTATTTGTAGCTGAAATTTTTACATTTTGAACCTTTGACGGAGCTAAAAAACAATATTAAGTCCAGTTAAAAACTCTAGGATTTAACATAGAGCATATAAAACTTAAAATAAACATTGTAAAAGATTCACATTGATCAATTTATAATTTTTAATTTGATTTTGGCTTAGATTTTATTACCTAAGATTTACAATAGCAAACGATTACAAATTATTTATTTATGAAGAACTATCTTTATTCAAAAATTTTGTAAAATTTTTATTCGAATAGTTTTTTTTTGATCAGCACATTATCACAAAATATATACAGAGTTCAAACGAACTTTATTTGCGGACTGGTTGAGCACTGATTTTTTTCTAGGATTGATTATAACACGAAATTATTACTACCGGTCAATTATTATTACCGTCTTCAAACATTGGAGCAGCGTCAGGTTTTTAATTGTACGTAAGCCGGGTTCATACGGTACGGGGTATTTAGAGCCACAAGCAGGGAACTTGGAGCCATGAGAAATTTTTGGGAACTTGGAGCCACGAGCAATGGGAACTTGGAGCTTTTAAGAAAAAATTGGTTTGGGATTAGATTTAGGTTTCGCTTATAGGCTTAACGCTTAGGTAAACGTTTTAGCGATTTTTATTTTTGGCTTCAAGTTCCCTACTTACGGCTCTAAGTTCCCCACTTACGGCTCCAAGTTCCCTATTTTTGGCTCCAAGTTCCAGCTCCAAGTTCCCAAGGCTCCATAAACCCTAAATTGTTCATACTTTGTTAAAAGTGTTCAAAAGAGAATTTTCAAGCCTTGTTCATATTTCATCTACAGAATAGTTCAAAGGGCAGTCCAAAAATAAAAGTCTAAAGAGAAAAAAGTCCAAGGAACAATTTTGAACAAGTCAAAATAGTAACTTAGACAATACAAAGGTTTCCTTTGGACAATCCAAAGCTGTTCTTTGGGAAATTCACAGCGGTTTTTTGGACAAAACAAAGGTTTTTTTACACAGCAAAAACAAAGTTTAAATATTGGAGCGTTTTGGTCAGTTTTGCACACTTTTAACTGTCCTTTGAACAGTATTAAAAAGGCGTTCATACTTCGTCCAAAATATAACTTTCCAAAATAGACCAAAGGAACCATTAGATTGCCCAAAGGACCACTTTTACTTGTCTAAAAGTTCTTTGGATTTGTTCTTGGGAGATTTCTGACAAAGTATGAACAGGTTTAAAATTTTTCGATTGACTCTGTCCTTTGGATTTTTTTTAGATTTTTTTTGCCTTCGAGCACTGACGTGATTTTATTTTAGGAACTACAAAAAAATTGCAAATCGATTTTTTTCATATCAATTATGTATTAAATTTTATTTTGCAATTTATTTGTTTTGTATAAAATAAACTATTTTTATTTCCATAACTTAAATTTTTATCTAATTTCGATTTTCAATTTTTTTGCAGTTCCCATTTAAAACAAACTGACGTCGGTGCTTAAAGGTAAAAAATAATTTAAGAGTTGTTATAGATTGCGCTGTACATCGTGGCAAATTTCTTTTTAAATTTAATAATCACCTATATCGTTATATAGTTAAGACGTTATATTACAATTCTGTAATATATTTATATGCTTTGTTTTTGAAATAAAAACTATACAATACTTAAAAATCTATAGACAAATTACACAATTTTAGTGTACTTATGTATGTAGCGTTCGTTCAGTTACATATATATGCTGTATAGGGTTTCGAAAAAAGAAATTATCGCATAATAGGTAATTACAGTCTCAATTCTGAGTATTGAGCCGTAGAAAATAATGTAGTCGAGAATTGCTATAATTTAAAAAAAGCCGGCAAATGGATAAAATTTTTTTTCCCATAAACGAGCGATATAAAACAAGCTAAAACTGATAAAAAATCATACTAAAAATCTCTTTTATTCTCAGATTTTCAAATATTTTAAGTAAAAACAACAAGGCAATCGTGCGGATTTTCGTAACCCCTTTCCAAAAAAATATCATAGCTTCGAAACTCTGAAAAATTAAAACGAACAACACACCGAAGTTCCCCCTTAATATAATTTATAAAATAAATTTTGTTTGCAAAAAATTTGACGTATTTTATCCATACTTTTTCAAATTTAAATAATTTTTTTATTAGGTTCTTAAAAAATTCTTCCCAAAATTTTTTTAATTATACATTACTTTGTAAATATACATCCAATTAAAATGATATAATGCGGAGCGCTCCGAAATTAAGGATGGGTACTCTGAAGCCTTAAAACCCCAAATCTTTACGTGAAAAATAAGAAAATCCGTAACTTGACTGAGAATCAGTTTTTTTAAATACAATTTGAAAAGGTTTCAGTGTAATTTTAAGCTAAAATTTCTACTTGATTGTTTGCCTTATTTCTAGTGTTCCGAAAAATCTAAACAATTTAAGACTGCAAAAAAAGGTTTCTATTTCTGTTCAGTCATTAATATTGTGTGACTCTGTCATTCTATTACTTTTCAATTTATATTTTTGTTGAAATAATGACTTGATGGAAATTTTTTTAGCAGAAATTAACAATATTATGATAAAGTTGCGTATTTAAACATTACAATTTTATTTTACAAATGACTATGCATTTAAAACCAGCACCAACACCTTCTTGTAAATCAAAATATTTTCCTACTTTTTTATCATAATGTTGATAGATTCTGACGCCTTTAAAATGTTCAAAAGAATTATAGTTTCCCCTGTAACTTCTTTGTATATGATTGTGCGACTGCTTGTGCGGGGGTGGCGCTGCATACGAAAAACCTGCCGACTTCAAATGAGCGCCGTCGTTAGGTCGATATATCTCTTATATTATCAATTAACGGCGCCAACCACTATGTATGTGGTTTTCAGCGAAATTAACTCGCGTCATCGCGAAATCTATTAATCCATCCATCCTGATATACGCGAAAACCGACGAGAAATATTTATCAGTCGCACATAACCGAATTGTTTTCGTATTTTCTATTATTTCCCAAAATAGAAACAAAACGCAGTCGCTTAACGTGTGCGTCAAACTATAGGAAAAATGAGCGTTTTTCCGCTTTCTATTTATCCCTTCTGACTAAAAAGTTTAATAATATGATATTACAAATCTAATCAGGGAGATATTATTTTGTATATAGGGTTGTTTACGGCAGATTAGCTGTTTCGATTTTATAATAACATTAGTTTCAAAACTAGCAATGTTTATTGAAGTTTAATTTTTAATTATTAAAAGTAAGAAGAGCAAAACAAAAATAACTGACATTATTAACCCTTTAGATTTATTAAAAATTCTTTCTTATTTAGATAGCAAGTTAAATTTTTTTTTATAATCTAAATCGGTATTATTCAAGTGACACAGCATATAATGCCAAATTATTTATGCAATAGTGATTTAATCACAGTATACAGATAAAAACTTTCGAAAAATAATTATATGAATGCCATAATGACATAAATGAACCTTAAAAATTAAGAAATGGAATTCAATTTTAATTGTATGTTTTTGTCCTTGAAGTTTCTTTAACAATATTAATTTTTAGAATAAATAACAGCCATTGAATACATATGTACAGTGCAAAATTGGCAAATAAACAAACAAATTCAAAATTGATTAACCAATGTATATGCAAAAAATTAAGTACGTTTCATGACAAAAATGCATTAGCATTGATTAAATAAACATAATATCGTCTTAAAATTGGTTTAACATGTAATTTGATTGAAATTTCTGTAGCTTTGGAAAATTTTCCACCGCCACTTTCTAAAACCATATTATATACATTACCAGGGATTTGTTTAATAAATTTTAACCATTTATACATGGCTTCTAGTTTTGAATTTTCTTAATTTCTAAACACAAACACCACGACGCGTTTCAATAAAAAGCGATCGTACGTTGTTTTTGGCAGCAGAAGTAACCACCAATTTATTTAAAATTGTTTGCATAAAAGAATTTAGAAAGATGTTGGTTAAAATGATGCTCAGTTTAAGCCACAAAAACAAGGAAGGTAGCTTTTTTTGTTCATTAAGTCAAACAAAAGCCGGTGTCGTAGAATAGATCTTCCCCCATTACAGATCTTCCCCCCCGGAAGATTTATTCTGGTTCACGCCAGAACAGATCTTCCCCCCTCAGAATATTTATTCCCCCCTGTGTTAAACATACATCAAAAATTTGCATAAAATTCTTAACAGAGAGGGGAAGATTTATTCTGGTGTTCACTCTAGAATAAATCTTCCCCCTTATTATAAATCATGTAACAATTATTTGCATATTAAAAACAACATCCTTTTTTTTGCGTAATTTCTTTTTTTTTCTTTTAATAAAAAAATTCATAAAAAATACTCGAGGTTTTAGGATCAAAGAATTTAGGTAATAAAACACAAAAAATAAATTTTATTCTAATCAAACATTTGAGATGTCCGAAATATTTAAAAAAAACCTGCCTTTTTTAAATTAACACCTTTTGAATGTTTTACTTAAAATTAGGATTTCGATCGTATAAAGCTAAAATGTGAACCCTAAGCAAACCTAAGCAGAAAACTTAGGAATTCAAATATATTAACCGTTTAAAATATAAAGCAACATATTATGAAAAAAGTTAGAACTCATAGGAAAGTTTGGTGGCGTCAGAAAAAATACATTCTATCTTCGGAAAATATCACTTCCTGATTAAAGACAAAAAAACTTTTTTCCTAAGCCTAAGCAAAACCTAAAAATCAACCTAAACAACCAAAAAAATAACAACTTTAAACCTGTTTAATGTTAAATTAACTGCTGAACATGAAGAAGATTTTTTTGTTTTCGTATTGACTTTTAAATAAAAAAAACTAAAAACTTATGGATACTCATAATCTAATTTTTATTTCTTCTCATTTCAATTTTTGTCTATATATTATGTTTTATAAGAAGCAAAAACTGAAAGGTAAATAATGAATCAAATATTGATCGAAAAGAAATTAAACTGGTGTCATTTTTATATTTTTTTATTATACTTTGTCTTAAAAATCGATAAACTTAAAGAAAAAAGCCTTTTCACAATATTAATTTTCTTAAAAAAATATTCAGTTTATTTAATTATGGAAAAATTTTTTACATACTCAAACAAACGAACTAATGCAAACGTATTTTTTTATCTCCGAAAACCAACTAAACAATACTTAATTATTAATATCAATGCTCAACTGTTTTTTGAATTAACAACAATTAAAGCTAAAGTTGATTTATATAAAAACACAAAAAACAAACTATTTTTTTTCTAAATGTAACGTTTTAACCTTCTGTGTTAAAAATTATGTTTTTAAAATTTGCCCTAACGAATTCTCGCGTATCATTTTTGAAATTTATGCAAATTTTTTAAGGGGGGAAGATTTATTCTGGTGTTTGAACCAGAATAGATCTTCCGGGGGAATAACTATTCTGAGGGGGGAAGATCTATTCTGGCGTAAATCAGAATAAATCTTCCGGGGGGAAGATCTATTCTAGAGCGCACCAGAATAAATCTTCCGGGGGGAAGATCTATTCTAGAACGCACTAGAATAAATCTTCCGGGGGGAAGAAAAATAGGGGGGAAGATCTATTCTGTGACACCGGCCAGATTGCGTATTGTAGGAACGGCGCGACCATCCGCTAAACTTTTTATTTTAATTTGTCTGTTAACTAATTGGCGGTTTCCACTTCTTTTGGAGTCAAATTAAGTAATTTCAAAAACTTCAAAAATTATAATCAAACTATTTAATATATATCAAAATATATTTTAAATGCAAACGCTGGTTTTATTTGTTCAAGAAGTAAAAATTGGGGCCATATTTTTAACAAGAATATAGCGCCGAATATATAAAACAATAGGAATTCGTAAAAATTAAACGTGTAATTGTGATTACTATCAATGCGGTTACCGCCAAATAGCGATGACTTGATTGGTTACTACAGGACTTCAATTTTTATTCTCTGAACACAGAAACCAGCCACTTCTGTGTATTTGCTTTTAGAAGTACAAACATAGAGGCAAAAAAATCGATTAAATAGGTAGAACTCTATTTTAAATGGTTTGATAAGTTAATTAAAAAAAGAAGCCCATTTTGGTGTCATGATAGTCAAAACCCTCCCATTTAAATGGAAATTGTTCAGTGTTAATATTCTTTACAAAGTTATAACGTTATAGAATCACTTTTAGCCAAAGAGATTTTTCATTTATTCGAGATTCATTTTTTCCCCAAGCACTAATTGGCTAAAGTGATTTTATTAGCTACTCCCACAACCATTTCCACAGAGAAAAACATATATTACGTTATCACGAATACTATATATGACATTTTGAGGGTCCTTAAAATCCTGACGTCTGCCTTTAAAGGCTGGTTTATACTTATGTAAAAACGTCCTTTGGACAAAGTCCAAAGGACGTTTTTACATACGGTTATACGCTGTGTTTGTCCTTTGGACTTTGTCCAAAGGACGTTTTACATAAGTATGAACCAGCCTTAAGAGTACAGACATATTATAGCCAGACAAATCAGTTAAAAATAAATAGACAGCTCAATTTTAGATGCTATCGTACATTGCAAGTCATTTTGTTTGCCTTATTAGGTTTTTCGAGCAAATTACTCCCAAATTCTTTTCTGTAAATCTCGAAAATGTTTAGCTGTTTGAATTTTTGGATAAAAACGTAATAATTGTGAGTTTTAAAATTTGTTATTGTTTTTTAAATGGATTATAACCTTTTTGTGTCCATAAACTGGAAATGTAGAATTTTTGTTATTTTGTGAATTTTTATAATTTAATTTTAGGAATTTCAGGAATTCTTGTTTACTTTAGTACAATTTTATTTTTATCTACTTTTAATTTTGTTGCAATTTTACGACATTTTTAACAAATAATAACATAATAAATCTTTGTTACTTCCGGCTTTGGAAAAATTTTTTTCCGAAAGTTAAAATTTTTCATATACTGAGCTATTATAGCTCATAGCAAAGTGTGATTAAACGCTTTTATTTTGACAGCAAATCCATTTACGCGATAAATAGTTTGTGAAAATAAATAAAAAGAAAGAAGAACTTCATTTAAACTTAGTTTATAACATTTTTCATGCCCTCTATTCTTTTATTATGCGAAGAGAACATTTTCCACTTTGGCGCACTAGCTTTTAAATGCAAAGCAAATAAAAATCATGAATAAAAATTCTTTTTAAGAATGTTTAATATAATAAAAAATTATAATTGGCATAGTAAAAATATACAGTGTAGTAATAAAATGTAAACTTGCAAGGATGTTAATATTACTGATGTTTACCGTCACAGCTCTAGAGAGCCACCTTATCTTGTTTAATAAATTGAATAATTTAAAGCGTAATGTCACATATTATATTTCAAAACTTTATTTACAGTTTTTTTTATTAAAATTTATTAAAAAGGTTGGAAATAGCTCTAAAAAATCGGCAAAAATAGCTTAAAAAATATTTCAATGAAACATACTCAGAAAGCGAAGCTCCTGATCTTCAGATTGTTTTTTTTTTGTTTTAATGGGCAAAAGCTTCAGGCAAGATATTTGAAAATTAGTAGTTGGTGTAGTAAAAACAAAATAATTTAAAATTAATAAAACTCTTGGAAAAAAATTAGCATTTATTTTTTTAAATTTTTATTGTTATAGTATAATTTATCAACAAAAAAATTTTTAAAAAAATACGGTACGGGGTCTTTAGGCACCAAGTAGGGAATTAGGAGCTGAAGCAAAATTGTTGAAACCTAGAGCCGCCAAAAAATAAAAAAATGGCTTGTTAAGTCCTAAACAGAAAATTATTTTGGACTTATGTTCCAGCTCCAAGTTCCTTGAGCTCCATCTTCAAGTCCAAAATACATTTTTCCAACATTTATTTTGTAAAATTTAAAGTTTGCATTTCTTTTTCTCTTAAATATCTGTTAAAATCCAAAAAAAAAACTTGGAAGACTTGCGATATAACGGTTTTTATGTAAAATATAAATTTATGCATTTTACCAACAAAAAAAACAACTATGGTTGAATTATATCTGGCTGACGCTGAAAACTAGAATGCAGACTAAAAATTAGAATGCAGATTTTTGGCATATAAAATCTAGCTGACCGCGATATTTGCAGTTTTGAATCGACTATTAAAACCACAAAAACAATCAAAATTTTTCACTAAAGCGAATTAATAACAAAGATTAAAAACTGTATTTTAATAATTATTTATCAAATTACTTAATTTGGAACCTAAATGCAAATTTTTTAAGCGCTAAAGTTGGTTAATTTTTGTATATTTTGTGAAAAGGTGGAATTAAAAAAAATTCTGCGTTCTTATTTGTTTTTTTTAAAAAAACGTCATTACCGCACAATTTTAATTGGTCCCCTCATGTCTGCATTCTAATTTTCAGCGTCAGCCAGATATAATTCAACCATAGAAGCAAATATTAAAAAAATATTTAAGAAAACATTTTGGAATTTTTAACTTAAAAGTTTTTTAAATTCAATTTTAAAAATAGAGTCAATAGCGATCATAGCGCATTGTGAAAATACGGCTAAAACAAAATTTAAAACTTGAATTATGTTGTTTGTAATTTTCATTTTAGCATCTATTGACAAATAAATGGATGGTACACATTAACCGAGAAACCAAATTACTTCTTAATTTATTAGTTACAGAATTTATTGAAATCTTAAAATACAATTTTTTATTTCCAAAACTAGTGTTGTGATAGTTAGCCAAAAATCAAAGTAGGTAGTTAAGTAGGTAGTTAACTACTTTTAAAATTATAAGTAGGTAGTTAAGTAGTTAAATAAAATTACAAGTAGGTAGTAAGTAGGTAGTTAACTACTTAAAATTTTTTAACTAGGTAGTTAAGTAGTAAGTAGTTAAGTAGGTAGTTAAGTAGGTAATTTTTTAACTAAGTTTATATTTATATTAAAATCTTAGTAGAATTAAAAATTCGAATTCTTAATGTAAAAAATACTTTGTCACATTTAATAATTAAATATTTCCATATTTTTTGGTTTTTTGCTAGTTATTTATGTTTAAAAATACTTTTAGGACTGCTAGATAGTTGAGATATAATTCAGGAAGTTTTTTACAAGAAAAAAATTAATTTATTGTAAAGTTAACTTAAAAACTTAAACTTAATAACCCACTTGGGGTGGATTTAAAAAAAGACGATATATTAACATTGTTTGCCGCATTTATATCATCTTACTAAACAACGGAAGCCGGAGAGTGCAAATTTTGTTTAAAGGTGTGGTGCAAAGTCGAACTTTTTGGCTTCGATTTTGATGTTTTTTGTGAAAACTTTACCCCTGACCCCAATAGCTGACAAAGATTTTTTCACCAAAATATCTCCAGTGGTTTAGAAGTTATGACCCCCCTTCCCCCGAAAAATGGCGTTTTTCGACAATTCTGTACGTGAAAGCTTGCTCAATGGGTATAATGATTTAAGTTACAAATTATGCATTCAAAAAAAGTGTCTATCTACTTTTTACTTTAATTTGATTCCTTGATCGTTAAGATTGGTGCAGTATTTGTCGAGATATTGCGTTTCCCGTACAAAACACCCGCGATTTTTTTGCTACAAATACGAAGTGACGGCAAAAATGATGGGCAAACTTCATCAAATTGCTGCCGTCGTTTGGTTTTTTTAGCAATATAGTCGCGGGTTTTTTGTACCAGAAATGCAATATCTTGACAAATACTGCACCAATCTTAACGATCAAGGTATCAAATTAAAGTAGAAAGTAGCCGCTTTTTTGAGTGCATAATTTGTAACTTATACCTATTGAGCAATCTTTCATGTACAGAATTGTCAAAAAACGCCATTTTTGTGGGGTCATAACTTCTGAACCACTGGAGATATTTTGTTGAAAAAATTTTTGTGAGCTATTGGGGACAGGAAAGAAGTTTAAGAAATCGAAGACAAAAAGTTTAACTCCTCAGTTCACCTTTAATAAAAACAAGAGTTTATGACTGACCCTTAGTTCACTATTCATTTTATAACAAAATTATGATTGCTTTCAAATACTTTTTTAACTTAAACATTTTTAAACCGTACATTGGATTCACAATAAATATGATCAATCCATTTCCAAAAAATATATTTTTTTTGTTTTTTCTATTTAAAAACTTTAATAAAAATGATCCTATTTTACACTAGATTAAATAAAAACCAACAGATTTTTGTTCTATTTTAACTAAAAGAAGTAATCAAAGATAGTCTAATTATGATTTATTTCAACCATCTATTTTATGACGTATTTTTTTTAAAAACTTTAATTAAAGCATTACTACAATTTGAATTGGGTTCATAAATTGTAAAGCACCGTGTGTATAAAATCGCTGTTGAGTGCCCAGATATGGATTTTTATTGAAGACACTCTGCGCGTGCAAATTACCATGGATATATGATTTATATATTTTTTATATATATTTTTATATATATATATATATATATATATATATATATATATATATATATATAGATATAGATATATATATATATATATATATATATATAATTACAAAATGTGACATGCTGTCACATTTTGTTTCAAACAGCTGAGTTTTTTTGTAATATATGCGCCCCGCAGATATTGTTTGTTTAAAGACACTAACTATTTAACTGTCTACTTTACTAACTACTTTCTGCCTACTTTGTAACTACTTTGTTAACTACTTGTATTAACTACTTTATTTTTTGAAAGTAGGTAGTTAAGTAGGTAGTTAACTACTTTTGAAAAAGAAAGTAGGTAGTTAAGTAGTTAGCCAAAATCATGGTAGTTAAGTAGTTAAGTAGTTAACTACCTAAGTAGTTATCACAACACTATCCAAAACGTCACCTATATATGGGAATAGTGGTACTAGTTGAATTAACCAACAAAAAAAACACAAACCAAAAGGCATAGCAAATTTTTTCAATAAATAAAATTACAGATAAGTTTTTTAGAGTTCTCTGAAACAGTTCCTCTTGCCGAAAGATGTGAAACCGGTGATAAGTTTTAAAACAGCGGCAGGTCCCGGGGGACTGAAGAAAAGTCCGAGTCCTGTCCAGTCTCCGGAAAACCCTGACGATCACTGGCCCACCGGACGAAAAATGGAAGAAAGCGGAACTTCTTTAGGTGGTAAGAGAATTAATTTCGGCCATAATTACGACTTTTTTCTGATATTTTTATAGAACATTGTTAAGGGCTAGTGCAGTATTGCCGTGTGTTTCGTTTACGCATCTTATTTTTTTCCAACAATAAACAAAAATTGTTTGTATGTAAATCACGAACATTTTGCTATGTATTTATAAATGTATTTGCATTTCGCATTTACCGCAAAATAATAATTTTCTTCGGCGGTCATTTAAAAAAATTCAAAAGTGAAGTTCCTTAAAAAAACTTGAGGTAGTTTGCTAAAAATAAAAAAATGTCTCAAATTTTACTATAGTAAATATATATATTTTTAAAGTTTATTTTCGAAATAACTCAAGAAACTAAGTAATGTGATCTAGTCACCGGAAAAACTGTTACATAAAATTACAAGAAATATTTTATTTTTAAAAACTTAAAGTTTAAAAACGTAGTTAAGCCAAACGCATCAAACTAAAAAAAATTTAGTTCCTATTTAAATTTGGGTCGGCCGAATTGTGACGGCGTAATAAAGTTTTCTTGTTAGTTTTTTTATGTAAAAAAACCGCCAAATAAGCCTGTTTTCAGACAATTTCAGATGAAGAAAAATAATCAGACCGGGGAAAATTGTGATTGATTTTCTGTCTTATACTATATAGCTCCGATTAAACTGCTTAATTAAATACGAGTTCAAAAAATTTTATGCAAAATGATTTAAATAATTTTCTAAACAGCAAATAGCTATATATTAAACAATAATTGTATTGTTTTAGGAAAATTAGGGGAGTCAGAAATGGGGAAGTCCTGTACAACTATGACGACTAGCGAAGTAAGCGACATCATGAATTCCAATTACACAGAAGATCCGACGATCGAGGGAAAAAAAGGGGAGCTCAACTTTGCACTTCGGTATAACTTCGAGAAAAACGCATTGCAGGTAATTTAACTTTAAAAGGGTCCAATAAACAATTTAAGCCTAATAACCTGTGACGTTCAGAAATATGAGGCCGAATAAATAGAGTTTTTTTAAAGAAATAATGCAAAACAATTAGCTTTTTTACTGAAAAATGAGCAATACAGGACTTGAACCTGTAATCTCCAGTTTCAGTACCTCATTGACTAACGTGCTGCGTTACACCATCTCTCGACAGTGTTACATTACAACTCATATTAATACGGCGTCATATTTCTGAAACACTAACACAACTGGAGTTGTGACAAGCCTGTGCATTAATTAATCGTATGGTATTTTGTATTTGCATATATCCAAACGAATTTGAAAACACAAATTGGTACTGATTTTTATTTTTAGTTGTAAATTCTGATTTTAGGTAAACATCATGAGCGCGACAAACCTGGCTATTTCCGGTCAGGGGACCCAGAACCTGCTGGACCCCTATGTGAAACTCCAGCTTCTGCCGGAGAAACAGCACAAGGTGAAGACGCGGGTTGTCTGCAACACCCTCAACCCCGTTTATGACGAGGATTTCACCTTTTACGGGATAAGCTACAATCAACTGCAGGTATATTATGTACGAACATTAACAATTCAATTTAGGATTAGAAAAAAAAGTTTTTTTTTAATATTAAAACTGCCGAATATTAAAAACATAAACTTTTTTTATTATTCACGAATCTTTAGTTTTCGAACTCGTTACTAATTCATAGTTAGGATTTTTTTTTCAGTATTTGAAAATTTAACAAAACTTTAAATTTTGGTAAACGTAGATTCCTGAAGCTCCAAATATGACTAAAATCACGTGTTGGATGTGCGCCGCCAAATCTGCCGCCAAATAGCCGCGAACCCCCGCCATTTAAAAACTGAGGTTTTAACTCAGTTATATGTAATTAAATAATGTTAATCTCATATTTAAACAAATTGTTATAGTACAAAAAACTGTTAATATTTTTTTTATTCAACAAACAATTGAACACAAAACCGAGTTGTTTTTCTTCACGGAGATCTTCTTTTTAAAAAGTGGCTGGGCAGACTATAGACTATTGCGCCGTGGGGCATTTTGCTGCAGCAGCATAGCTATCAATATAAAAGCAGTTACCAATTTTCAGCGCGCGCCGCGCGAATTTTTCAGCGCGCAATATAGGCTAACTGGGTTTTACTCGACTTTTTTTACTTTTACTCGACTTTTTTTTTAAGGTTAAGCCTATGCGTTCCTAAGCCCAAGCGAACCTTTAAAAACAACCTAAACCTTAACTTTATAGCGGCGCGAAGAAAGTTAAGGTTGTTTTTTAGGCTTAGTAACGCGTAAACTTAACATTAAAAAAGTCGAGTAAAACCGAGTTTATATTTATAACACATTTCTCTAAATTTTAAAGTTTTTTTATTTCAGAGTACAACACTTCATTTTGCGATTGTGGCTTTCGATCGTTACTCGCGAGATGAAATCCTGGGCGAAGTGATTTGCCCACTGCACTCAGTGGATCTGAGTGACAGCGAGAAACAAGCATCTCTTAGCATGGAACTCGTTACGCGATCCATGAAGGTATTTTTTAACACAGTCAGATTTTTTTTGCTAATTTTTTAATACAGTCAGAATCTAAGGTTTACGGAAAAAAGCACCCGTGACAAAGGCGAAAAAAGCGCCGGTGCACAAGGCGAAAAAAAACACTCGAAAGGAGCGCCTGACAAATATTATGCAGCGGTGGTTATTTCTAACGTTATTATTTAGTATTGTGTATAAAACTTTTTGCTCTGAGTTTTTAAGGGTTTTAACGTTATTATTTTATTAATTTCTGCAATAATGATCTAAAAACTACTAATCCAGACTTTTTTTTAAAAACGGAGGTTGTTTTACTATAATCGTAGCCGTAGGGCTAGACGGCCCTAAAACTTCGGTTTTTTTTTTCAAATAAATTACATGTATTTTATTTATTTATTTATATTTATTTCGTTGAAAAACAGGAACGCCAACGCTGGTTTGGTAGAATTTATGGATTCCAAATACAGTTACTGAAAATTTAAAAGGTTCTGCTCTTTTACAACTACCAACGATTTTAACGATTATAATATAATTTCGAAAACTAGCGAATTATAAAATTAATCTTGTGTATAAATTGAAGTTTAAATAAAAACCAAAAGTGTATTGTCCAATTAATTTAAACGAGTTATTTCGTATCTTTTATGTAGCATTGGACAAAAATAATAATTAAAATAAAAAAATACTAAAACGAAAAAACTATCACTGGTATTCATAAAACTTTGGACCGGGGGTCGCATTCTGAAAAAACCCTTATATTTACCACGATAAATCCATTTCAATGAAAATGACAAAAATCAATATAAATTGTAAATAAATAAACCTGCCGGATAAGGGACAGAAAATGATTGCAATGAATTTTTTTTAAATTTTTTTTCTCGCGCCGCCAAACCACCTCGCGCAAAATAAAAAAATTTAATCAATGCGCGTACTTTATTTTTTAGTAAATTAATCCTACGGGAGACAATATTTAGCCACTTCTCCAGTTGGATAAATTCTTATTCTTAAAACAATAAAAAAAATTTAACCAGACTTTTACCTAGGTAAAATTGATTTTTCACTCGCATCCTTAAGCACGTAAATAAAGTTACCCTGGGGTAACTTTTAACCGCGCGTCAGAATGCGCGCCCGAGTCTATACGAGGCTGGGTCTGTCTGTTTTGGCGGGAAAACTGAACCGACTGAAAATTTTTATATCGTCCAATAATTATCAAAAAGGTATTTCTGAAACAAAAAATGTTTGTTTTCTTTGTATTTCGCCTAAAATAGTTTTGAATAAAATTCGTTAAAAAAATGCGGAACGTATGTCAATGACGATATTAAATATTAGACACGGTTCAGTTTTCCCGCCAAAGCAGACCAACCCAGTTCGAATGAACCCACTCACAAGTTTTATGAATACCAGTAAATTATTGGAAATATGTTCAAACTAACACCGCCAATATAAACAAAAAGAAGCTGCTAAATTTTACAAATCAAATTAAACGGTGTGTAAAAAATTGCTCAAATATTTTATATTATTGTGATAACGAAAAATCGCATATTTAAGGTTAATAGAAATTTGAAGCTAAAACAGATTGCTTGTTAGTTAATAGCATTTACTATCCAGCGCAAAGAACACAATTGATTAAAATCAATTTTATTTGATTTTTCATTTATTTTCTACTTTTCAAATATCTTTAAATATAATTTTATGTTATAAACCAAATGAAAAAGTTTAAAAAAATTAACCTATTAATGCAACTGCTGAATAAGTTAACCTTCATAATAACTTATCATTTAATACTCATAAGTTATAACACAACATAACTTATAATTTCGTATTTATAGCGTAATAAATAAACGCCACTGTGCGATATTTGTCACGCGCTCCTTTCTGGAGGTTTTTTCGCCTTTTCCGCGGGTGCTTTTTTTCCGCCACTTGAATCTAAGTGTTTACGTTTAATAGTGACGAGTTTAAAATATCAGGTTATCCCCTAAATGCTCTAAAAAATTGGCTATTTAAAGCAAAGGTAGGATCTGCGGAGACCAGGGGCTCTATGTTTAATTTGAGTATCCCAGAGTATAATTAACCTTAAAATACGTTTTAAGGTATCCTGACATTTTATATAAATAGTTTATTATATAGTGAAACCACTATCCTTTATGTCCATTATATAAAAGTTTCAAAAAATAGACAAATCTAAATTTGATAGAATACCATACTCGTTGAAGTTCTTTATATTTGTTCAGTATACTACATTTTATCGAACTAATTTTGTGGATTTTAGTTCCAGTCCACTCAGAGCCGTGGGGAAATGCTGATCTCGTTGTGTTATCAGCCGGCGACGAGTAAAATTACTGCTGTCATTCTCAAGGCGAAAAACCTTCCCAAATTCGATATCACTGGTTTGGCTGGTACGTTTTTTTTTTCTATTATAAAATACATAAGACGATTGCGACTTTTTTAACAGTTTTTGTGTTGCAGCGACAGGGTGTCTTTTACATGTCTTTGTCACTAGAGCAAAATGAGTCAAGATCCTTATAAAATACACGTGACTGTGACTCATTCTATAAATAAATAGATAGTGTGCTGTTTAAAATTCGAAAAGGAGTTCCAGTCGCATAATATATTTTATCCGCATTGTGACTCATTCTATCGTAGTATAAGTGAAAACAATGTGGGTTAGTAGTTTTTTACCTCTTCAGCTTAGAGGGTGAGGAAAGGAAACTGCTGCAGCTCCACTACCACCAAAAATATATATTTTTGCTATACCACTATCAATGCATGCTACTTCACAAACAAAACACTTGACCCATAAAAACGATTTTAAAATTGAAATAGTTTTTATTGATATATTTAGTCGGTTTGATTAAATACAATAAGGTTTTGATCAATGATTGAACTTTATTCTTTATTTGGTAACGTGAATGCATCACTATGGACTAATGCTTTCAAAAAAGGTTTTAAAAATCAAACAAGACTTAAAAAGATATTCTGTGTTGTCTACCGAACTTTAATGCGAATTATGTAGTAATGTTTTTTAATTCACACAGAAAAATTTAGGCTAACTGCCATAAATGTTTTAGATCCATATGTAAAGGTGTACATGTTGTTCAACGGACAAAAACTGGCGAAAAAGAAGACACATGTTAAAAAGCGTACATTGTCCCCGGTGTACAATGAGTCTTTTGTTTTTGATCTCCCTTGCTCTGACCCGGATGTATTGGACCAGGTATGTTTTATTTTAAAAAGTCGGAACACTCTCCTGTTAATTATAAAAAAATTATAGTATAAATAGATATCTATTACTTTTATAAGTATCTATTAATGGTTTTTAGTATGTTTTTTAGTGTATTTTATCTAGTACATATGGTTTTTTACACAATTTTGATAAGAGTTGACTTTTGTTGCGTTTGGAAATGATTAGTTTTCTGTTCAACACAGTTAGATTACGTATTAGTCTAGCAAACCAATGTAATTATTTTTAATGTGATCTAAAAATTATAAAACTGGTACTGCATCTAGTTATACCACTTTAGTCATTGTTCTGTTCTTTAGGTCAGTTTCGAGTTTATGGTAATGGATTGGGATCGGGTAACTAAAAACGAAGTAATGGGTCGAGCTGTGATAGGCGCGACCGCGCGCGGATCCACCGGTCGTCAACACTGGGAACAGGTATAATAATTGTATTAATTTTAGTAATTGTAATAAATTTGACGTTTCTCTTCCTCAACTACCGCAACGAAAGATCTTCGGAAGATTTTTTTTTGAAATCTTGTATATAAACGTCATCAATAGTTAGGTATATCTGTATCATAGCATATTACGCAAGACTGTTTTTTGTTAAATCATGTTTATTAGCGTCATCAATTTATAAATTATGTATATCAGTGTTACCCTGATAATATTTGGTTTTGAGCTCGCGTCGTCATACCAACATCAATCAAGTTTTAAGAAAGCTGTGAGCTTAGTCTTTTCGAATTGCTATTGATTCGCCTAGTCCACCCACATTTTTCGGTTATAAACGTACGCGCAGGGTGATATTTTTCTATTTTTCTATTTTGATGTTTTATTAAAATAAAAGGTTTTATTTCTGGCGGTTTCTTTCCTTTTTGAAAAAAGCCAGGAAAGTAAAATTTTTAATTTTGGCGCCTTGCTGAAAATAAAATAACAACCATGGTAATTTTGTGTTAGCCATTAAAAATATTTTCCTTATGAATAGAAAAATCAAATCACATACATGTATATGGTTTTTTTATAAATTAAAATATCCTTTAAATCTTGAAAAAGTAAAAATAAGTACAAATATTTTAACATTTTTATAATTGATTTATTTTGTAAAGGTAACAGCGAATCCAAGACGACAGTTTGCAGAATGGCATCGCCTGCGACCTTAAAATTATCAAAAAGAAGATTTTATACATCATTAAGAAAACTACTGATGCTTAAACTCAAGCTTTTATTAATTTTAATCACTTGCTTGTATATTACCTAAGAACGAAACCTGTAAATTAAAAACCTATGTGATACAAGATATAGTTTTTACATACTGAAGTAAAAAATAAAGAATATTCTTGTTTAAACCAAACCCTCATACAACAAAACTAATCCTAAAAAATAGGTGTGTCGGGTTTTTTTTTTTCTTGAATTTGCAATCTTCAGCTTCAAATTAAATCCTACAAATGACCAAAATGGTACCATGATTTTACGAGGCAACGTTTTCAACACCTTAAAAACAACTGTCATACTCAATGGGTTAGAAAATTTTATTTAGCTTGTTTAGTGTGTTACTGAAAAACGTAAGTCTGTTTTTAATTGGTTTTGTTTGACGCTGTTTGACCCTTCAACCGCAAACCTTATAAGTTATTTTTCTTTGTCTTTACTTTTCCACAGCAAGTAACAGAACTATAAAAATAATAACAATATAACATACACCGCAGCCAAAGTCCGTGTTTTAAGAGATGATATTCTAACCAAAAAATACGGGGAAGACTTCATAAGATTACAATATTAGAAGACAATCGCTTTCCATTATATCGAAATTAACTTTTACAGTTCTTTTAGAAAAAAATTTCATGGGTTATTAATATTGACGACGACATTGGTTTTAATTAAAATATATTTATATCTATTTGAGAAAATGTTAAAATACGTGTTTTAATATTTCTACGTAACTCTTCATTTTTTGCTACACTTTAATGTTATTTATGTACATTTTTCGATTGATGTTGCTGTTTGCTTCTTTCATTGTGTAAATTTATACTTCATGTTATACTCTACTACTAAAATCTCTACCTGTACTGTATATAAAATAAAGAAGAAAGTGTACCAAAGACAAATTTACTAAACATTAGATAAGTAAAAACAATTGTTTTGCTTTACATATTTTCGCTAGTCTAAAAAACGTGTACAAAGTGATTTGTAAAACTATTGTTTTTTATAATATTCATTATTTTGTTATTTTTTGTATTTAAAAAACTGGAACTGAGTTTTTAAAATACTAGAAATTTAATACTAATTTCATTGTTATCTTAAACTCTAAAACAAAAAAAATAATATACTTATTGTTTTGATTCATTATACAATTGTACATTTGATTGGCAAAAATATTTTTTCTTATCATTCAAAAAAAATTAATTTATAGACCTAATTTAAGAAACTTTTGCTTGTTTTTGTTTTACTGTTCTGTTCCTTTTTTTTTCTATTGACTTACAAAGATCTAATTCAAGTCCTATTTTTTGTAATTTCTATAATCTATTCTGAAAAAATCCTGTTATTCCCAATAAATGGTAATTTTAATAAGTTAAATATTATTTTCGATTTAGGGTCGATGGAGCCTTGGAAACTTGGAACTGGAACTTGGAGCCAAAAATAGGGAACTTGGAACCATAAGTGGGGAATTCGGAGCCGTAAGTAAAAATCGCTAAAACGTGTTCCTAAGCCTAAGCGAAGCCTAAATATAAGCCTAAACCATTTTTTTTCTTAAAGGCTCAAGTTCCCAAAAATTTTCCATAGCTCCAACTTCCCTTCTTGTGGCTCTAAAAACCCCGTACCATTATTTTCATTTCAAAATATGTGTGACAAAAAAAAAAACATGAATACATAAACTTTTCGTTTTGGTGCATTTTTTCTTAGATAAATGTAATTTTACATTATTTCTTAAACGGTGCATTTAAACTTGTGATAGTAAACTTTTGCTTTAAAAATAAATGTTTAAAATGAAGTTAAGTCTCAATTTTTTTCAACATACATGTTTTTATGCTCTCTAATGAAATAAACAGTGTACATAATGTATCTACAAAATTTTGTAACTGTATATACCAAATTCTGATAACTTTTTGGTTTGCGAATTACATATTTATTTTCCAGAATTTATAATGATTTTGCAATTAATTTTTAAAGAAAAATATTGTAGCACACATTCAAATCTAAAATGATTTATTAAAGTATTTTAAGTTAACTGAAATTATTTTACAATGTCTAATTGCATTTTTTATCTAAATATTTAAAAAAATAATGCGCTGACCTACATCTACAGTACGTAATTATAAAATGATAAAAATCAAAATAAAGTTCCACCAGTTAAATGCGGCGTACAGAAGTCGACTTTTGTCAGAGTCCTAATACCCTCCACGAAGCGTCAATATTTTTTATTAAAAATCAAACAATCTTAAATAAAAACAAATTATAAAAGAAACATCTCCCGGCAATAAGCAACAAGGAAAAAACCTTCCTCAAGGGGTCGGAAAACGCTCGCACACTTCGTGGTAGAGAAACTTCTACTCTGCTCACACAAGATCAGGCTCAAGATAACTCCAGGCAATACCCATCTCCAAACTACCCGCAATGCAAAGACTCACACAACGGGTCCGTATAAAAACCCCATGGACAAATTCACTATAGGCCAAAATCCCCATAAATATGCGTTTACAATATTTCCTTTAAATTTTGACACTTGGAAAATACAACAAAACTATCATTATAAAATTTAGCTTAATTTTAGATTAGGATTAGGAAAAAATTAAAACAATTTTAATGCTTTTATGATAAAAACTTAGTTTTTTTAACACATTTTAGTTTGCAAACGCATTCTTGATTGTTATGGGGAATTCGCACTACATTATGGGAAATTTTGCCCTGGGGATTTTACACTATTATAGGGATTTTGCAATTTTTTTTAAAAAAGCTTTTAAATTAATTAAAACTTTTAAATTACAAATCAACAGTCCCCCAGCCGCCGAGCTGGGGGCGGCTGCCTGCGGCTGGGGGGACACTCCAGACCGTTTTGCGTCGCATTTATATTCAGTTTTCTAGACTCTGGCCCTCTCCTTTCAAAAATCCTGGCACAAGCCCTGGTTGCAACAGTTGTTCGTTGGACTAAAAAATGCCCCCAGGGGCCTGTTTCATAAAATACTGGTCTTCGTAAATTACAAATCTATCAATAACTTTTTTTATTCTGAACCGTTTGCGTTGAAATTTGAAATGAAAAAAGATTATATGCCATGTGCAAACTATTTAAAATTTCATGTACGTAGCTGTTGTGTGTTTGAAGTTATTCCAGTTTTAAACTTTGGCCACTTGTAATTTTTTACAAGTTCTCAAAAGAAAAATTTACCCTACTCCGACTAGGGTAAATTTTTCTAGGGAATAACTTTAAACACACAACAGCTACGTACATGAAATTTTAAATAGTTTGCACATGGCATATAATCTTTTTTCATTTCAAATTTCAACGCAAATGGTTCAGAATAAAAAAAGTTATTGATAAACTTGTAATTTACGAAGACCAGTATTTTATGAAACAGGCCCCAGGTCCCATTAAGTAACCACTCAAATCACGAGAATCTAACGTCATTTGCCAAAATCCAGCTTTTTGATTTCTAATTTTAAAGTTTTAATTAATTTAAAAGCTTTTTTAAAAAAATTTACGGAGTTTTTTCAGTTAGTTCATAAATATGCAATGCGCAGGTTTGTCGCGAAAGTCAATATTTATTTTGGATGATCATGTTTATCATTCAAAGAAATATTTTTTGAACTTAGTTTGTTAGCTACAGCAACCAGTTTTTTGTTAAACTTTAAAAACACGCAAACGGACTTGACTAACTTGTTTTAGCAAACAGCCAATACTTAATTACGTCAAATACGAAAAGGAGAATAAACTATTATCTTGTAAAAAGATGATGTGAAAGGCAAAAACCTCAAAAAGCGCTTTATATCTCGCTAACGAAACCTGGATTTATCAAAATCTATATCAAAACATCAAAAATGTGATGCTTTTGTCACAAACTCTTGCATTCAAACGTCATAAAAATTAAGCATGTAATTTTGACACCTCTCGAAAATTTGAGCTAACGTCATAAAATTTTGTTTTGATTATAATTAAATTTGTTTTTTTTTTATTTTAGAAGACCATGGTGGTTTGTACCTTATAGCGAGTGCAACTTGCTTGTGTATTTTTCTTTTTTTTGCAAGATATGCGTACCTAAATTTTTTGTTCATTGCAAATATTAAGTAGGTATACTAATAACTATTTAACCGTCGTATTTGTTACCACTAAAACGTTTAAATAAAGTTTAGCATTTTATTGGTTATTTTTTCGTAATAGTAAAAATAACTTGTACAAGTTTGAAAAACCCCGTTTTCATAGAAACCCAATTCTCTTTGAAGCATAATCTTATCTGATTAGCTTCTGGGATTCAAATCGATTAAGTTTTCCCATTCCGGCTAGAATTCCTCCTTGAATATGAAAAAAGTTCGAAAAAGTGATTAGCTTTTGCGCTTCTTCTTTTTTTAAAAGCTCAGTTGCATGATAGAGAAAAAAAATACGCAAGCAAGTTGCACTCGCTATAAGGTACAAACAACCGTGGTCTTCTAAAATAAAAAAAAACAAATTTAATTACAGGTCTAACAAAATTTTATGACGTTAGCTCAAATTTTCGAGAGGTGTCAAAATTACATGCTTAATTTTTATGACGTTTGAATGCAAGAGTTTGTGACAAAAGCATCACATTTTTGATGTTTTGATATAGATTTTGATAAATCCAGGTTTCGTTAGCGAGATATAAAGCGCTTTTTGAGGTTTTTGCCTTTCACATCTATCTTTTTACAAGATAATAGTTTATTCTCCTTTTCGTATTTGACGTAATTAAGTATTGGCTGTTTGCTAAAACAAGTTCAGTCAAGTCCGCTTTGCGTGTTTTTAAAGTTTAACAAAAAACTGGTTGCTGTAGCTAACAAACTAAGTTCAAAAAATATTTCTTTGAATGATAAACATGATCATCCAAAATAAAATATTGACTTTCGCGACAAACCTGCGCATTGCATATTTAAATGAACTAACTGAAAAAACTCCTGTAAATTTTTTTAAAAAAGCTTTTAAATTAATTAAAAAGCAATACGTAACTGAACGAATATATGG